>PVIC010000213.1:136114-147015 GCA_004025085.1 Thryonomys swinderianus
GAGTGCTGGGATTACAGGCGTGAGCCACCACGCCCAGCATTATATGTGGTAACCGGGGATTGAACTCAGGTCCTCGCGCTTGCGAGGCAGGCGCCAGAACCACTGAGCTAACCCTCCGGCCCCAGCTTAGTTTTTGATTACCCCTCAAGAACAAAGGACTCTACTAAATGAGGAAAGTTTGAATATTCTGAGGAAAGTTTGAATATTCTGCCAAGCCCCGCAGTTCCAGGAACGGAGACCTGACGGCGGACAGTAATGTGGGGTGTAATGAAGCAAGCGGGAAAGACTAAGGCTCCTAGGAAGCAAGCAGAACTCAAGTTTGTCAGCTTTGCATTTAATTTATAAGAATTCAATTCTGGCTGAACAAAAGAAGCAATAAAAAAAAGCAACTTCATCTGACACTTAACTACAAAATTACATTGGATATACTCTTTTTTAATCACCATACAGGATATTTGCATTATATATTTATATATGTATGCAAAGAATGTATATAATGCATACTAAATCTATACAATCCTAGTACTATTCAAGGTTATCACCTAAACCCATAGGCCCTATTTTTTGAGGGATTTTCACTCTTTCTACCTGCTCCTGACAGTATCCTGACTCCCCCAAGAGGTACACTGGGTCTCCACAGGCTTCTCTGCTGCAGGTTAATATTTCTAGTGGCAAGGAGCCCCTGCTTCATAGAACCCACAGGACGAGAGCCTCTTCGATCCAATCCAGCACTCCCTGACTGAGTGATTTTCACCAATCCAATACTGTTACACAAGACATGCGAGAGACACATGTGAACCCTTATGAAGTTCACAGGTGACTTGAGAGAACACAGACACACAGGTACTTTTCCCAGAGCAATACAAAATACCAGATGACCCAATAGTGAGTCTCTGGCCTGGGGTCAGTACCACGCCATCAGCTGGAGAATGACCAACTGAACTAACTGGTGACAGTTTCTCCTCCAGCTCCTTCAGCATTGAAGAGGCTCCAGCCAGGAAGGTCTCTCTGCCTCCAGGGGAAAGGCAGACAGCTGCTCTGTGCTATACCTGACTGGCGGGGGCAGAACACACCTGCGAAAGGACTCAGGTCTGCAGCACTCAAGTCTTGGTAGCAGTAGCCAGGCAAGGACAAGAGGAGAGTCCACGGGGTCTGCCTGGTCCTGAGTCTCACACTAGCCTCGCTTGAAGCCCCCTGTCCTGCTGCTATTTCCCCCATCAACTCCCAGGTATATTCTCAGTGCCCTCGGGACCCTGCCAGGACAACAAATTCTGAGGTCACCTAGAAGCAACCCCTCTTGAAGTGTGGTACTTGGAAAGGCCATGGCTGTGGGCACAGGGTCTTCAGCATACCACCACGGCCCATCTGAGTCTTTTTAATCCTGCTGGCTACCCAAAGTGCCATGCTGCTATGTGCCAACACAGTATGCCCTCCAAAGCTAATTATAGGTCAGTGAGCTAGCAGGCCAAAGGGGGGACAGATGGTGACTTCACGTGGCTGCAAGACACACTTGGCCCCCCTCTGACCCTACTTCTTCCCCTCCATTTCTCTCAGTTCCCTACCTGGGACCCAGACTCTGAGACACTTTTCACTCTTAATCATGCCTGCTCCTCAACAACTCCTCCCCTTGGCACACCCCACCAAAGCACACTCTTGCATGCACACACACACACACACACACACACACACACACACAAATTCTACACCACTCAGTCACCAAATCTTGTGCTCAATACAATGGAGCCTATGGCACCAGGGAGGGTATCCCTGGCATAAGAAGGCCCTGGCTTGATAACCATATCTGTCTTGAAGGTTCTGTGTGTATGTGTGCATGTGGGGGGTATTTATATATTTGTGGGTTTGTGTTTTGTTTTTCAGTGCTGAGGAATGAACAAAACGTGCTACACAAAGTCTCTACCACTGAGCTGTACCCCCAGCCTCCCCAGTTCTGTAAAGCCCTTTGCACATACTCCCAGGGCTCTGAGTCTTCACCCTTGACTCATCAGCACCACAGCTCCACTGCTCATCCCACTCCAGCTCCCTACCTTCAGATGATCAAAGAGGACCCACAGCAAATCCCTGGTAACTTTCTAACTCAGAGGTTTCACTAATCAGCTCTGAGAGGAGACCCAGAAGGCTGGCTGGCTGCCCTGTCCAGGCAGGCCCCTCCAATCAATCCCTCCTTTATAGTCCAGCAGCCAGAACTCATGCACTCCAACATCATGAACGCTCAGCAGCACACATTCGTGCCCCACGGGATGAGATGCCCTCAAGGCCCTGCCCATGCTCCTGTCTTGCTCAGATGATGGCTCCCTCCCCGTGAGCTTAGTGCGTTCTTGAACCGAGCAACCATTGTGTGATCTGTCCTTTCATTACTCACTTATTCCAGTAAGCTTCCTCAGGACACAATCAAGAAAAACCAAGGGAAATCACCCAAATTGTCTTTTTGCTAAGGCAGCCTTGCTGGGACTACCTGGCTAGTTAGTGGTAGGGCCTTCATGGGCTGGAATTGAGTTAAAACTCTTTCACTAATCCAATAGGAATGTAGCTAACTTGTGTGGAGGAGGGGGGCAATGTTAACAGAGTGCCTATTATCTGGGCTACTATGGATATCTTTCAACTGTGTCATGACCCCAAATTGCCTTCAGAAGATGGAGCACATAGCATAGTGTCTGGTATAGAATAGATACCCAATAAATGTCAGCTGGATGTTGAACACAGTACTAAGTGAAACAGTTCTAACAACTCTGAAAAGAGCTGCAGAACCCTGAAGCAGAGCTCCTGCAGGGCCCCTTCAGCTTACCCCAGGACATTCTCCCAAACCACTTGCTGTCTGAATAGAGCTGAAGGGTGGCCTCAAGTCCCTTACCCCCTAAGGAATACCACCAGCACATCTCTCTCAAAGGTGACATCAGCACCTAGTGGCACTAGGTCCTGGATCACTCCTCCTACTCAAAGAAAACCACCCACACCATGTTTGCAAATCCTCCAGCCTCTTTCTACCCACCATCAGAATCTCAAGATCTGTATTGGAGACCATGCCTGCTGCGTGGCCAGAAGTCAGCTCTCCATTCCAACCTCCCAATCCAGGAACCTCTCTATTCCAGCTGTCTGTTCCTGTTGCGCCCACTCTTGTCCCCACCCCCACAGGCCTCTGGCGGCCTCTCCTTCCACCCCACCGCCCTGGCACTGCGGAGATGGGGACACCTCTGGCACAGGCCAAGCCTGGCAGTTCCAGGAACGGAGAACTGATGGCCGACAGTAATGTGGGGTATAATGAAGCAAGCGGGAAAGACTAAGACCCCTAGGAAGCAAGCAGAACTCAACCCCTCACAAGCGCCGTTCCAAAGGAGTCGAGTCGGCCCTAGAGAGGCGCTTTCTCTCTGACTCTTCTGGAGGGGATACAGGGACGCAGTACACTCAGTTCCCACCAGCAGACGAGCCAGTCAGCCCCTCCCGCGAACCGAAGGAGCTGAGAACGAACTCTATGCCCTCCCTGCATATCAGGCATCACCCCCATTCTCATCTCCAAGGGCACAGGGCACCGCAAGGCTGGCGAGGGGCAGGGGCGAGCAGCAGCTAAGCCTGCCAGAAACGTGCAAAGTAAAATGAGGCTGTTTCTCAAGGCGCGCCAGACTGAGACCCTCCCAAAGTGCAGGGAGCTAGAGCTGGGAAAAAGAGGTACCTTCCTCCCCACCCCCGCTCGGGCTCTGGGCGCTCACCTGCTTGCAATCGTCGAAGGCCCAGCAGCGGGCAGCCCGGCTCGGAGGCAACAGGGCGCCGCCCCCAACCCGGGCAGCGCGACACGTCCTCGAGCCGAGCTTGAGCAGAGGTAGCTGCAACCTCCGCCGCCCTACAGCCCTGCCTCGAGGCCCCGCCCCCTTCCTCCGCTGGCCCCCCCTAGCCCCGCCCCAAGGGCGGGGCCTGGCCACCTCTCCTGAGGCCCCGCCTCCTGCCCACGGGCGCTGACACGTGATGAGGACGCTGCTTTGATGCTGCGCGCCATCTTGGTTGGGCCTCTGGAAGTGATAGGGTGCCAGGTGTTTACCTGGCAGACGCAAGGTCTCAGTTGGGGTCGGAAATGCAACACACTCCCTGCCCCTAATGTAACCACCTGTTCCCTCAATTTGCCAGCGGCTTGTCACCTTTCTCATCTGCCCTCTTCCAGTTTTTTTTAAATGAAGAAACTTGAAACCCAGATGCATTGGGTAGTGTGCACTCTTCAGCGATTTGTGTCACTTGCCTGCAAGCATCCGACAGTTCTCAAACTGTTACTATAAAATGCAGTGTTTGTCTATTATATATATATATAGACAGGATGAAAACAGACTCGGTTGCCAGAACTCCTGACAAATTTTATTTAAAACCCTCCTGAATTGCTCCCTTACCCTGTCCCCTTGTAGCTATTAATGCATCTTGCCCATCTGGGTTGTGAAGTTTTGTCACAGTGCCTACTCAATCCTTTACAAATACCCAGTAAGCACTCTGGAAGTGTGAAGCATTTTTATACATATAACGCTAACATATACACAAAGATGTGTGTGTGTATGTGTATAAAATCTATGTTCTCTATTAGCAACAAAGGCTAGGTTGAAATCAATGACCCAGAACTGTTCATTATTTTTCCTCCACTATTTGGCAAGAATTTGATTTGCTTCGGGGGAAGGCTAAACTTATTACTTTGACCCTTAAAATCATGTATCTATTTAAAGAAGTGAAAATTATTAAAATTTTTAACCTGAAATCCAGAAAGTTTCAACTCTTCCCAGGTGGCCTGGAGTTACCAAAAGAAAACCATGCTAGAAAGGTAACTCAGCCAGAGCCTGAGAGGGAAGCCATGATAACCCTAACACCACCCTTTACCAAATGTGTACCACTGAGAACAGAAGCAGTAGTATCCAACATCACAGCTGACACCACACCATGGAATCTGACACAAAAACTCAGAAGCTGAATCACAACACAATTATTAAGCCCAATTTATTTCACCCCCTTTAAGGTAACTCAATAGGAGGCATACATTCCCCCCAAACAACTTCCTCCCGCTCCAAGGCATCTTCTGTTCAGGGAACTGGGGACTCCATTCTTCTTTCCTTCTGCCTCAAAGAGGCAATTTTTACTGCCGAGATCTGTGATTGCTTTTGGTCCTCAGGTTGTCTGTTTTCATCCTTTAAATGCCCAAATTCTGTATTTCACTGACCCAGGCTCACTTTCTGTGTGAAGAGCTTTAGCGCCACCCTCAATGTGGGGTAAGGCTAGTTGTTAGCAGCAGAAATAAGCAGATGCTTCCTAAGAATGTTCTTTAAATAGCAGGGGATGGGGAGGATGGTAAGGAAAAAACAACATACTAATTTAGCAGTTTGGATCACAGTAATACCTGCCACAAAAAAGGCTTTTATGTTTAAAGAATATTGTCTTAATGCCCAATTCCTGGTAATACCCAGCTCACTGATGGGGGGGTTGGCATGAGCACAGAAAGGTTATTTGCATAAACAAAACACTCATGGCCCTCTTCTCACAGCACACCAACTACAGCAAGTCCTCTGCTCAACATGCGGACATCAGCAATTCTTCAGACAAAAGGCCAGGCTTCTGCACACACAGAGGACGGCAGCAGAAGCAGCCAGTGCAGGGCAGAGCAGAGCACAGTCACTAAGTGCCTATACTTCAAGAGGCTGGTGCCAACACACCATCCATTTTTGGAACAATTTTCAGCATGATAAATGCCTTTCTAACAATTTAATGAAAATGCTACTATTATTCCTGAAATAACTTTCACAGTGTTTTACATTTTACTCAATAACATATTCACATGATTCTTTCATCACTCTTACATACTTTTTAGGCTCATCAGGACTTGGGGACACCTTAATCAAATTTTTACTTTGATTTTTTATTTTTGGTCTATTACACTCTGCATACTCTCTTTCCACTCTATCTCCCACAAGAAAAGTGGAACTGTGGATAGCAAAAAAGACCTAGGTTGGAACCCTAGTTCTGTATTTCCTGGCTGTTATGGCCTTGGGTAAGACATTAACTAGCTTCTCAACCATGAAATGGAAATAGGTTCACCTACCTCTCCAGGCTTTAAGGATTAGAAATGCTATGTAAAGTTCCCAGTATAGCTCTAAGGACCTGTCATCATTACAAGCTTTATGCAAAACAAAACAACAACAAAACCCTAAAATTCCAAACTGGCAAAATATTTACGCAATAAATATCCAAAAATTATTCTTAAGAAAAGATACACAAGTCAATCTTATAAGATTCTGAAAACCCTGTTCCCTACTTTATTTCTGGAGAAGGGCAAAGGAAGAAGAGAAAATAAGGGACAGCTACATTGGAAGCAACACCAGCAACAATTTTAGGCCTTGGGGTTCCTCTGTGATCCATACATGAAAACTTTTCTTCTTGAAGACTTCATTTTTCCCTAAAACAAGATCATTCATTTTTCCACTGGTGTGAGAGAATAAAGAAACAAACTCAATAGCACCAAACTAGGTTTTAACAAAGAAAACAGGGCCAGGTTTATGCTTTCAAATGCAAATTTTTACATTAAATATGTTTATAAATCATAGTTGTTTTCCTCTTGATCGAACCCTCCTCATTCCTGTAATAGAAGCCTCAGGAATCCAAAGAGCATGTGCATTACTAATCAGATATACAATCCAGCTGCCCCTTCCAAACTGGAATCTGATTACTAATGGACTAGACTCAAGGCTGCCCCAAGGGAGAGAAGTGGTAACTATGCTCTCAGGGAGAATGGATACTGCGGATGCCACCAGTCAAAGAGTCGAACACTGTGCACTGGGTCCAGGATGACTTGCACACCCTGTTCACTGCGCAGGTTCCGCCCACCACGGACAGGGGAGTCTTGGAACACCAGTCTCACTCGATGATGCCGCATGTCCGTACTCACATTAATTGTAAACTAGAAGGGAAAAGCAAACTTAGTATCCAACGTAACCATGATTTCCTATGGCTCACCCTAAAGTGAGACCTTCTAGATATAACTTATACTGGCTAGAACAAAAGATCAATTTCTAAATTAGAACATCAACACCTTTGTAAAGACATAAAAACTAAGGATGATTTTATAAGGTCTTCTCAGCTTTATACATTTAAACTACACTAAAGAAATCCTCAGATGGATGAATAAATTAGGACATACACACACAGACTAGCATCAAAGGCAATTTTCCTTTAAATTGAGTTAGAACTGAGAGAGATGACTTGGAAGATTTTGATGAGATACTGCTTAACAGAGAAGCGAGATGAATAAAACATAAACCTGATCCCATTTTTTGTAAAAGAACTACAAAATCTCCAAGTATGTATATGTAGGTTTATACAGAATTAGTATGAGGTATATGGAGTATGGGCCTAGAACTGGGTTGGGTAATGTGGCCTAACCTGGAAGGCAGGAGAAGTGCCTGCTTCAAGAATACCATGTGTGACATAATTTAATTATATCAAATTATTTGGGAGAGGATACATAAGCATATTAACAGGCATACTAAAAACAAGTTTTCAGAAACTTAACTGCAATTATAAGACAGTGGAAGTCTAAGTCACATCTGCTTTTCTCAATGCATTTATGCACTATTTAAATTTTTTATGTAAGCATACATTATTTCTTTTACAATTTTAAAAAGCTATTTTCATTTGGAGGGGAACACCATGTATCTCTGAACATAAGCCTAGGACACAGAGAACACAACATCAACTTTCTAGTTGCCAATCCAATTAAGATTTTTTTAAACATGGAAAAATAACCCACAGACACATACATCACTTACTAATCTAATTCTTAGTCAAGCTCTGAGTAGTCAGAGCATCATATAAAGGACAAAGCTCATCAGCCTATATTTTAATATTCTGTTTTTGACAATATGCATGCCTCCAGGTCCCGGTATACAATGCCAGTGTGCTTGTGTATGCTTCACTATTATTTCTTTCACAATTTTTCTCAACAGTAATCACTGTATACACAAAGAGGGGAAAAACATTTATCTTCCTACAGAGAAGGAACAAGTAAAATATTCTCAAATATAATTAACTTCTGTAATACACAAGTTTGATTTCAGACTGTTTTATTATTCCTCAGAGGGTTTTTCCTCAATGGTTAAACTTATAAAAGAATCTCTTTCAAACTCTAGGTATAGAAGTCTATGGGCAGCAAGAATATCATCTTGGGTTTCCACTTACCAGGGTAAATATCATCCCCATGACAATTGGAATAAAGATGAAATTGAGGGTAGTAACCTGCAGTAGGCAGCAGTCTTGGTCTGGGTTGGTATGAACATCTTCATATTGAATGGGTGGCTGCAATCGCCCCATACACTTGCTCTTTAATCTAGGGGACTGAAGAAAAAAAGAATCTAGTGGCTAAAGGAAATAGTTCTGTGTCAAAGACCCCAATAATGAAAATCCAACAGCTCAACTACAGCAAATGAGATACAATTTTACCTATTACCTCCTTATACACATACTGACTTCTATGCAGAGCTCAGAAAAAACCTACCTTTTGAAGGAAGGGACAAGTGAGGGAAAACCCACTGTACTTGTAATGCGACTCACAGTCAATGCTAAGGAGAGAAGACAGGTGGAAAAAGAAGCTGCCGAAGAAGTAAACACAAGCAACACAGATCTTTACTGTGGCCCAATACAAGTACAGATGGAGCAAAACATAGACAAAAGGGAAGACTATTGCTTCCCCAAAATGTCCTAGACACAAAACCATACCAATTATTTTCATTTACAAACACATTCACTTTGAAAAACAAAAACAAATTTAGGCTAATAATTTTAGTAATTATAAAAGGATAGTAAAAGTGTACTAAATTCCTGCACATGTGCTTATCATTGGATAGTTCACCATATTTAACTCTTTCACTCCCTCTTCTCATTCTAACTACATATTTAACCCATATGCTTTGGGAAAGAAGGGATGCAAATAATTCAGCATGAATAAAGACATATAATACCATGAATACAAATAAAATTAACAAGTTTCAAATCATCTAATAACCATAGTACAGTCAAATTTCTTTAACTGCCCCCAAGTGTCTTTTATAGAGGTCTATGTTCTCCAATCCCAAATCCAATCAAGATTTACTCTATGTATTAGGTTGTTATCTTTTTCTCTCAATACAAGATAGTTGGTGATGAAGGCAATCTGGCTGCGACATCTATCTCCCCAGCTACTGGGTTGATTGGGCTATCTGGCTGGGTGGGCGATGATCCCTTCCTCTCTCACCTCTTTTTCTTTGTCCCTCCTGAAGAGGCTCAGTGGAAGAGGACCACCTTCCCTGACGCAAGAGGACACTGTCAAGGTATTTGACTATCTGTTCTACCGTGTTAAAGCCTCAAAAACAAGCTCTCAATTAAAACAGTTCCTACTCCTTTTTTTTTTTTCATGTCAGGAGTGCATTTTTGAAATTCCCAGGGGTTATGTTCCTAGAGTACCCATAAATTCTGAAGAACCTTGAATTTCAGATGTGGTCAGAAAAATACCTATTTTTATAGTTTAAGCCCTAAATATGTCTCCTGCAGCTATATGATTCTTTTTTTTTTTTGCTTTTTGAGACAGGGTCTCGCGTTGTAGTTCAGGCTGGCCCTGAGCTCACTATGGTGCCCAGGCAAGCCGCTGTGAACTCAGCAATCCTCCTGTCTCTGCCTCCCGAGTGCTGGGATGACAGGCGTGAGCCACCACGTCTGGCATTGTGGTAGGCGGTTAATTGTTGGTGGGCGTGTCTCCACGCCCAGCATTATATGTGGTTACTGGGGATCGAACTCAGGTCCTTGCGCTTGCGAGGCAGGCGCCAGAACCACTGAGCTAACCCTCCGGCCCCTATATGATTTATTTTACTAAAGTACTGTATTAATACAGCCTTGGGAGATACAGGGTGTTTTGGCAGAATCTTAGGGTTTTGAGAAGAACAAAACCAAGAACACCCAAGAAAGCTACACGTGGTAGAGCAACCTGCTAGAATTTTCAGATTGGTCACTTGCAAATCTCTTGCCCATAAAACAATTGCAGCAGATATTTGAAATTTTTGAAGAATTGTGGGGTTTCTGTGAACAATTATTATGTCCTCAGGAAAAATCCATGAAGAATGATACCACCAACTCTGAACCACAACTTAGTGGAAATGTACTATATTACAGGTTTTGAAACCTATTACTTGACTTTAAAAAGGTTGATTCACAAACAGTGCAAAACCCATTCTGAAATTTAACCTTCAATGTGGTATTGAGATGCAAGGACCTTAGGAGCCGATTAGGTCAGAGGCTCAGGGGATTAAGGCCTCCTAAATGAGGGTCCGGTTCACAAGGGTTTGGCCCTTTCAGCCTTCTACCCTCTGCTATGTGAGGCCAGTGCTCCTTTCCACTGAGGGATGAGACAGTAAGGAGCAGAAAAACCAAGGTCTCACCAAGCACAGAAACTACAGGTGCCTTAACCCTAGACTTCCCCAACTCCAGAACTGTGAGGAAATTAAATTCTCATCACCATGAGTTTGAAGACAGCCTAGCCTACCTAGTGAGTTCAAGGCCAGTCTGAAGTACATAATGAGATCCTGTCTCAAAAAACA
Organism: Thryonomys swinderianus; assembly: GCA_004025085.1. Classification (NCBI taxonomy): domain Eukaryota; kingdom Metazoa; phylum Chordata; class Mammalia; order Rodentia; family Thryonomyidae; genus Thryonomys; species Thryonomys swinderianus. Next base: position 146,710 of record PVIC010000213.1, read on the forward strand.
AAAAACAGGGCCAGAGGGTTAGCTCAGTGGTTCTGGCGCCTGCCTCGCAAGCGCAAGGTCCTGAGTTCAATCCCCGGTAACCACATACAATGCTGGGCGTAAAGACTCACGCCCACCAGCAATCAATACCACATACCACAGTGCCGGGTGTGGTGGCTCACGCCTGTCATCCCAGCACTCAGGAGGCAGAGGCAGGAGGATTGCTGAATTCGAGGCTTGCCTGGGCTACACAGTGAGCTCAGAGCCAGCCTGAACTACAAAGCGAGACCCTGTCTCAAAAAGGAAAAAAAAAAAAAAAAAAACAAA
>PVIC010000214.1:0-68766 GCA_004025085.1 Thryonomys swinderianus
TTCAGGCTGGCCCTGAGCTCACTATGGTGCCCAGGCAAGCCGCCGCGAACTCAGCAATCCTCCTGTCTCTGCCTCCCGAGTGCTGGGATTACAGGCGTGAGCCACCACACCCAGCATTATATGTGGGAACCGGGGATCGAACTCAGGTCCTTACGCTTGCGAGGCAGGCGCCAGAACCACTGAGCTAACCCTCTGGCCCCAATAGTATGCTTATTGAAAAGCATAAAACTCAGAGACTATCTCTGGTATTAAGATTAAAACTGATTTTTCCTTCTCTCTCAACATTTTTGTACTCTAAAAAAAAAAGACAATAACATTTATTTTACTTTATCTATTTTTTTTCAGTAGTGAGTTGAATCCAGGGCCTTGTGAAATGTATATAAACATCCTACCATTGTGCTACATCTCCAGCTCAGTAGTAACCTTTACTTTCATGTAAAAATTATAAAAACCTATAAAGCTATGGAGAAAAACTTTCTTCAGTTACTTCTGTGAATTATTCTCTAGTCTGAATGAATTTATCATTTAAGTTACAAATAAAATTTGCATATTTGGCATTATATCTTGCTAGTATCGTGTATCTCTATTTCCTCTCTTAGGTTATATACTTTCTGAAGGCAAAATCCTACATTATTTATGACTTTTAGTGCCTACACACACAATCTTTATTTTTATTTATTTGAAAGAGAAAAATATTGAAATGTTGTAATAGCCAGGAGTGAAATATATTGTTAGTTGCTTAGGGAAACCATCAAGTTATAATCTAATAGCCTTCCTGAACATCTTATATTAGAATGATGACTAAAATATAGGCACTTTTAGGTTTTGGTTTACCTCCCTATTGTCCTTATTTACACATTTTATTAGATGCTAGTACATCGTATTAAAATATTTTGAGACATCATCTCACTATGTAGTTCAAGCTGGCTTTGTGGTATGTAGCTCCAGCTGGCCTTACACTTGCAGTGATCCTTTTGCCTCTGCCTCTCAAGTGCTGAGATTACAGTATCATGTACCACATGTACCACCATGTCCAGCCTTAATACTGTTGATTCTGGAGTAAAGTTGGAAGTGCTAAATTCCCAGCCCTGTAATATTATATTCTTATTATCTGTATATATGTCTGTCTTGCCAGTGATTATTATCTGAGTATGTACCATAGTCTGACAGATACTAGTTATATAATGTTAGTTAAAAGAATGACTGGAATGTTCATGGCCTTTCACAAGAAAGGCTATTCCATTCTGATCTTAATTCTCAATTTGACTATGTTCATTTGTAGAGTCTATTTTTTTTTTTTGAGATAAGGTCTTGCTTTATAGTTCAGGCTAGCCCTGAGCTCACTATGTAGCCCAGGCAAGCCTCAAACTCACAGCAATCCTCCTGCCTCTGCCTCCCAAGTGCTGGGATGACAGGTGTGAGCCACCACACTTGGCATTGTGGTGTGTGGTACTGACTGCTGGTGGGTGTAAGTCACCATGCTCAGCATTGTGGTATGTGGTTATCAGGATCAAACTCAGGACCTTGCACTTACAAGGTAGATGCTGGAACCACTGAGCTAAATCCCTGGCCCTGTAAAGCTGATCTTGAACTGAGACATCAAATATTATTGTGAAGCACTGGATTGTTTGTTGGAAGGATTCAATTTATTTTTACTAGTAGTCCCTGCTGGCATTTTTCCTAATATTAATGTTATTAAAATTAAATTTCCTTCTATATGTATGATCTGATTACATTAGCTGCATAATTTGATATCTAATACTTTATGCTTATTACTTTTACATGTGTTTTGAGGTTCTCAACAACACTTATTATTTTGATCTGAAAGAAAATAGAGCAGAGAGCTGAGGAAATGATTAAAACAGTCAAAAGAAACTCTGTTAGGTTACATAAGGAACACTAGGTTCATCTGATTTTTCTGTTCAGATGGTACATCCAGATACCATAAGACAAAGGATGGTTACAAAATAATTTTTTTTTTTTTTTTGAGACAGAGTGTCTCATTTGGTAGTTCAGGCTGGCCCTGAGTTCACTATGTAGCTCAGGCAAGCCTGGAACTCAGCAATCCTCCTGTCTCTTCCTCCCGAGTGCTGGGATTACAGGTATGAGCCACCATGTCCGGCACTGTGGTACATGGTATTGATTGGTGGTGGGCATGAGTCACCATGCCCAGCATTGTATGTGGTTATAGGGGATCGAACTCAGGACCTTGTGCTTGCAAGGCAGGCACCAGAACTACTGAGCTAAATCTCCGGCCTGGTTACACAATAATTTTTAAACTGCGTTATGTTTAAACTGCTTATTTGGCATAAAACAATTTAAAAGGACCCTGGTTAGCTCCTACAAATGAATCTAATTCATCAGTTCTTAGTTCTGTTAGAATCATTCCATTTCAACAATTTAGGCTACTGCTCATGCTAGAGTTACATTTTTTTTCAGTGGCTTTCATTTACTTCATTTATTTATGAGACAGGGTCTCATATTTATGAAACAGAGTATAGTTCAGGCTGGCCTTGAATTCACAGTGATACTCCTGTCTCGCCTTCTCAAGTGCTGGTATTACAGGCATGCAACACCACATCCAACATTCCATATACTTTTATTTCCTTTGAAATTGGAATAAGAGCACTTGGAAACCTTTCCTTTAAAACTAGCAGCAAACAATAGCTGTGGTGGCACATTATCTGTAATCCCAGCACTCAGGAGGCTGAGGCAAGAGAACTGTTACCAGTTTCAGGCTAGACTAGGCTACACAGTGAGTTCAAGGACATCCTGGAATACATAGAGAGACCCTGTCTCAAGAAACAAACAATAGGGCCGGAGGGTTAGCTCAGTGGTTCCAGCGCCTGCCTTGCAAGCACAAGGTCCTGAGTTCAATCCCCGGTAACCACATACAATGCTGGGCGTGGAGACTCACGCCCACCAGCAATCAATACCACATACCACAGTGCCAGGCGTGGTGGCTCACGCCTGTAATCCCAGCACTCAGGAGGCAGAGACAGGAGGATTGCTGAGTTCCAGGCTTGCCTGGGCTACATAGTGAGCTCAGGGCCAGCCTGAACTACAAAGTGAGACCCTGTCTAAAAAAAAAAAAAAAAAAAAAAAAAAGAAACAATAACAAAAAAATAAAATAAAAAATCAACAAAGAGCAAGTTTTCTTCATATACCTCTTCTGAGCAATGCCCTCCCAGAAAAACCTTTCCTAAAGCCTGCATCTATAATAACACAGGGTTTAGCACACACTGTTCATACTAGTTTTCCCTCTAGCATTGCAAGAGTTCATTCTTCTGTTAAGTCTGATGAAATAGCTGGCTTGCATTTAGGGGCCATGCTTTAGAAAAAATAAGCTTGGATATACCTAGATTTTTTTCTAGAATCACAGAAAGTGACAAAGAGATTGTTCCCATCATTTGCTTACTACAGGGCCAAAGATCACTCAGGAACAAGGGGAACTAGTATTAATTTAATTCTCTTTTAATTTTTTTTGCCAAACCAGTTAAACTCAAGTAACTTAAACATTTCACAAGTTCATGTAAAATGGTGCTCATATTTATATTTATAGTTCCCCCCTTTATTGTGCAGATTTTAAGAAATGCAATAACTCTGAGGTATGTGACAGGTACTACTAGATGTTAGACATGTCTGTTATATAATAAGCATGCAATTTTTTTTTTTTGAGACAGGGTCTCACTTTGTAGTTCAGGCTGGCCCTGAACTCACTATGTAGCCTAGGCAAGCTTTAAACTCAGCAATCATCCTGCCTCTGCCTCCCGAGTGCTGGGATTACAGGCATAAGCCACCATGCCCGGCACTATTTTATGTGGTATTGATGGCTGGTGGGTGTGAGTCTCCACGCCCAGCATTGTATGTGGTTACCAGGGATCGAACTCAGGACCTTGCGCTTGCGAGGCAGGCGCCGGAACCACTGAGCTAACCCTCTGGCCCAGGCATGCAATTCTTAATCAATTCTATTTATAAGATTCACCTAAAGTGCTTTAAAAAATGATATGATCAGGGCCCATCCCATGCTACTGGATCATTTTTCTCTTGGTATGGACATTTGGTACATTTTTTTTCCCCTCTCAGAACTGTTTGTGTGATGCTGATCTGTATCACTTGGGTAAGAACCAGTTTTAAGCTACTATCAACTAGTAGCTAAACTGTCAACCAGAATCACTAAGAATAAACTTTACCTATTTGATAATTTTGTCAAGGGACACTTGCCCATGTTTCCTGGCTTATGAATGCCTTTCAATTTGCTGCCTATGTATATCCTGATTTTCTGGTTGTGCCCATGGGCCTTGCCTTCAAGCACCTCTGGACTTCTGAACTGGAAACCTCATCTCTAATTTCAGGTGCCATTATAACCCTGGGTTCTAGTTATATACTGTAGGTTGGTTCTCCAGACTTGGTTCTTTCTAGCTTTGCATCTAATAATGTCTGTACTATACATCTCTACTCTAAAATGACAATTTGCTAATATCACTGAGTCACAGAGGAGCTACTGTTTCTATTGGAAAATGATATCAAATAAGTGTAACAGGTAGGGTCATTATTAATATGTACTAATTTACTACAATAGGCTAGTATGAGGCCCTGCAAAAACTGCTTTGTGTTTTATACTTAGTACTCTTAACTGGAACACTTCAGTTTATAGGGAAACTTTTTTTTTTTTCTTAGCTTGGCATAAAGTTAAAGTAGACCTGACCAATCCTTCTGGTTATACTATCCTTCATGTATCTTGTGTTTTATCTGACTTGAACTGCTGTTTTCCAGGAAGCTATTAGCAGTGCTGTCTTTTTCCTCACACATCAAGTGCCCAGGATTCTTTTTCACCACCAGCTTCATCCTTAACAGTATCCAAATTTTATATATCAAATCCTGTTTGTCAAAACTGTGTAACATACAGGAAGAAAGAATTAAGATTCTAGAGAACCTGTTTTTAGACAGGTAAAGGACCACATACTACAGATGAAAGCACTGACAAACAAAAGCTGCATTATATGAATCTTATCCAAATGACACTTTCAAAGAAAATGCTGCATCTATTAAAATAATTTGTCTATTGCCATTTAACTCAGATTCATCATAACTACAATCCCATTTGGAAAAACACTACTATAAAGCCCAAACATATTGACCTTGGAAAATGTTTTTCTTCACCCCAAAATAACAGAATTTTTTTCCCACTTACTTAGTAACTAATCACTTTCTGCTTTACAGAGGCTAATAATGAACATGTAATATTTTCCTAGAAAACCATAAGCTTTTTGAAGGCAAAGACCACACTTTACTCATTTTAAAAATTACTACATCCGGGCCAGAGGGTTAGCTCAGTGGTTCCGGCGCCTGCCTCGCAAGCGCAAGGACCTGAGTTCGATCCCCGGTAACCACATAGAATGCTGGGCATGGAGACACGCCCACCAACAATCAACACCGCATACCACAATGTCGGACGTGGTGGCTCACGCCTGTCATCCCAGCACTCGGGAGGCAGACAGGAGGATTGCTGAGTTCTAAGCTTGCCTGGGCACCATAGTGAGCTCAGGGCCAGCCTGAACTACAAAGGGAGACCCTGTCTCCAAAAAGCAAAAAAAAAAAAAAAAAAAAAAAAAAAAAAAAAAAAAAAAAATTACTACATCCATATGTACATATGCTGTGTAAACACTGTCTTGGAGCCTTTGACAAGATATAGTCCAAATCAGTGGGATTTTTGTAGTCTAAATCTCTTTAAAAATATCACGCATCGTCTACGGTCCATACTCATAGAACAACGTATTTCTCAAACACCCTCAACAAAGATAGCAAAAAGTTTTGCACATTATCCTATATAAAAGGAAAAGTCCAATACAGATTTTTAAAAAGTGCCAGAAAGCATGCCCCTTCCGCGTTACTACAACACTAAATGATCAGTAGCCGAACTTAAGAATTTCAGGGTAAAGATAAAAATCCAGATATGCAAGACTAGCGGCATAATCTCTATAAATGTCTAACTTTTTAAGGTCTATGATCCTAATTCAACTGTATTTAAGGAAGTGTCTGTCCAACTATATTTACCCGAGAAATCCATTTCTAAGAGGAGGAGGAACAGATTGATGCCTTTAGTAAAATGACAGTAGTTTCACAATATTTTACCTCATACACTTTTTGGAATAAGTTTTAAAGACAAAGTTACAGGGGAACCCACTCTGGGACATTTGGGCAAACCAAAGTCAGTTTTTTTCACTTTAAAATAAGGGTAAGTGAATTATGATTTGCTGGTTTCTTTCAACTCAAACTGATACTACTGCCTCAACTCGGCTTGCGGAAGTTATTTATCTGGATAGAAACAGTTACGTTTCCGTGCCACAAGTGAGTTTACCCCTGTATTCCTGGGGACGTATGAGGAAAGTCAGGGTTTGTTCCCACTTGTGGGGGGGTGTCTTCCGACGAGACGGTTCCTGGCCCACTGCCGGGCCAGCTTCTGGCGCTCCGGGCCGGGCGAGGCGCGTCCCTCGTCCCCACTCCCCGCGGGAGCGGTGTGTGACTGGCAGAGATTAGTCCGGGTCATAAACAACCTCTCACTTCCCCTCCCCCGCGGCCCGCCCGCGCTGGGCCGGCCTTCCAGGCCCGGGAACTTTCCCGGTGACCACGGGCCACCGAGACTTCCGCGGGAGGTGCACCGCGAACCCGTACTGGCCCCTCACCGGGGTTTATTCACACTACTCAACCTTCCTCACTGTCCACGCTACAGCGCCCTCGGACATGAGCCGAGGTCAACCTCCATTTCCCTTCTCCCGACCCCTATCACCTCCAAAAGCCAAGCACAGGCCGGCAGCTCTGACGCGCAGGCTCACAGCCACAGCCGCCCTGCGCGCGCCGACACAGCCCCCACCCCCTCTTCGCGGTCCTTCGGCGGCCGGGGCCCACCCCTTCGCGGAGCCCGCCTCCTGGTCTGCGGGCCCTCCCGCTCGGCCCTCCCGCTCGCTCCCTCGCTCCCTCGCGCGCCCTACGCCCCGCCTCCGCGCCTGCTCAATAACTGTCCAGGGAGCCGGTCTACAAGCTTCCCCCGCCCCTGTGCTGTTTGAATATGCTAATTAGAGTACAGGGACTACCCAATAGATCAGCGGGGCGGCGCGTCACGTGGCGCGGGGACGTGTCAGGGGGCGGAGCCCCTGCAGCCTCTGCCCGAGTTAAAACCGGAGTGTGAGAGAGAAAAGCGCTTCAGTAGCGAGAGGGGCTGAGAAAGTGGTGACACTGCCGGGGTGCGGAGAGAGTCCCTGAAACTTCTCTCAACAGCCCCAGGGCCAATCTCCCCTCAGCCCACTCCCCTCTTCGCCAGCTCCCTGGTCCCCACTCCCTGCACCGGGGGTGGGGTGGGGAGCCAGGCCCGTCTCCCGCGGGGACACACATAGGGACCGGGAGCGGGGACGGGACCCCCAGGCAGGGGGGACGGACCGACAGACAGACGGCCGGGCGCCCGCCCCAGCGGGCAGGCAGGCAGGAGGCGGAGACGGGGGTACGACTAGAAGGACGGGGTCTGGGGAGTTTCCTCTCAACTATCGGGGGAGAAACTCCCCGCAGCCAGAGGAAGACCCAGACGGTGTTTTCCTCCCGGGGACCACGCTTCCCCGCCCCGCGTAGCGGCGGTCGCCGCCACTGGTGCCTCCACCTCTACCATCTCCTTTTTCTCCACCACCTCGGGCCCCGGTGTCCCCGGCCAGCACTATGCCCATCTTACTGTTCCTGATAGACACGTCTGCTTCTATGAACCAGCGAAGCCATCTGGGCACCACCTACCTGGACACGGCCAAAGGCGCGGTAGAGACCTTCATGAAGGTACCGACTGACCAAGCCCGGGCGACCCCGGCCCGGCGGTCCGCGGGCGGCAGGGTTGGGGGAAGGGGGCGGCCGGGGGGCGGCCGGGCGGGGGTGTCGGGATCTGACTGCGGGCGCTGCCGGGCGCGGGGACCCCCTCCCCCACCGCGCGGGCGGGCGGGCGGGCGGGAGCTGTGAGAGGGGCTCAGCCGGGCTCGGTTTCGGCCTCGGGCGGTGTGTGGGGAGCGATCTGTGGGGGGGGGGCGTGGAGGGGCGGCCGCTGCGTGTGCGGTACTGTGGGGGCGACGGGGCCGCCGGGCGCCCCTTCTCCGCCTGGTAACCTCGTCTCTGTGCTTCCCCCTCGCCCGCCCCGTTCCTCTTCTGCCCCGCAGCTCCGTGCCCGGGACCCTGCCAGCAGAGGGGACAGGTATATGCTGGTCACTTTCGAAGAGCCGCCCTATGCTATCAAGGTAACAGCCCTCGCCCTCCCCCTTCCTTCCTTCCCTTCCCTTCCCTGTTCCTTCTTCGCCCGCCCTCCCCCCCTTCACCCTTCATTATGCTCCCCTCCCCCACGGCAGCGCTCCCGGCGAGGTCTCTTCCCCTGCGGGCTCTCGCCCCCACCCCCGCTTGGGAGAGTCCTGGCGCGGCGTGGAGTCGCCCGGCCACCGCCGTCCCCTCCCCAGCCCCGCGCGGCGCGGCGGCGGCGGCGGCGGCAGCGGCGGCGGCGCTGCGATCAACATGGCCGACATTTCCCCTCCGCGGCGTGAGCGGCAGCAATGAACTGTGGGGGATATTTATTCAAGTTAGCAGGAGTGACAGCCGGGCCGGGCCGTGCTGAGCCCGGGTTTGCATTAAAGGGGAATCTACTCGGCTGGCGAGGGGGCCCGCTGGGGGTTTCGAGGCTTGATCATCCCCATCATCTGTCCTAAGAGGGCCACTGGCCGGTGGGACAGCTGTAGGTCAACTTTGGAAGTCCTGCTCCCAACTGCTTTCCACAAATACCTTCGCACCCCCAGTTTTTGGATAATGTAGTAAATTTCCTAAAGAAGTTACAAAATATTAAGCTCCTTAGCTACCAGAAGATACAGAGCAAGCAGATTTATTCCTGGCCACTTTTGTAAGAGAGTTTTATTAGCAGAGACACAGTATTAACATGCTAAGCCATTCCAACCAAAAGTGAAGTTAACCTGCCAACCCGAAGAAAAACACGACAAAAAAAATTTATAAAGACTCCATGTGTGTGTGTCTTTGAAAGATGGGGAAAAATTTCTTTTTAAATTTTTCTTTCAGGCTGGATGGAAGGAAAACCATGCAACGTTTATGAATGAACTGAAAAACCTTCAGGCTGAAGGACTTACGACTCTTGGCCAATCTCTAAGGACAGCTTTTGATTTATTAAATTTAAATAGATTAGTAACTGGCATAGACAACTATGGGCAGGTAGGTTGAATATCAAGGTGGAAAAATAGTTGATTTTTTTTTTTTTGATGGAGACACACAGTGCAGTCCAAAATTAAATAGCAGCAATGCAAGTAAAAAACATTTCAGGTTGAAATCAGTATACACATGGTTCACAGTGAAACTCTATACAGTTTTATATCTTCATTATTTCCCCTTAAAATACTTCTGTAATCAGAATTAAACTCTTCAATTCTTTAGTATTAAGTTAGTGTGAATTTGGGTTTCAGCCCTTGAAAGTTCACTGAAGACAAAAGGAAAAGTACCCTATTTCATAATTCAGTTTGTTTGATACTCTACCTATAGGACACCTGTGCTTACATTAGTTGATTAGTGGTCTTCATTTCTAGAGTAGAAAAAAATGTTAGAAGAAATTATTTTGGATCTTCAGGATTTAACTGTATTGTATCATTATTTTGAAAGGTAAGATTTTCGTTGGAGTATAGTAATTAGGTTCTTTAAGATTTCTACAGATTTGATGGATATACCATTTTGTAACTATTGCAGGAGGAATTCTGACTTAATTGGCAGGTCCAGAGTTTTTCTTTTTAAACTTAAGTCTCTTGAAACAAAAGCAGTCTGGAATTTATAAAAGAATCTTTCCTGTGTCCTTAACGCTTTCAAACCCTTCCTTTGCTTTCACCTATTTGAGGAAGAAACGGAGCTTTATATCATGTAGATGTTTACTAAGGAGTAATATAAGGTGGCCCACTACAGTTTTTTTATGATAGACCTACAATGGGGAAAAAAAGATTGAAGAGAGTGTAATGCTGCACACAAAACAGGAATATTAAATTTAAGACTTAAAAATTTGTTTTTCTTTTTCCTGTGTAGTGCTGAGAATGGAATCCAGGGCCTTTTACATAGACCTGGATCCTACATCTTAACTTTTTTTTTTTTTTTTTGAGACCAGGTCTCCCTTTAGTTCAGGTTGGCCCTGAGCTCACTAGGTAGTCCAGGGAAACCTCGAACTCACAGCAATCCTCCTGCCTCTGCCTCGTGAGTGCTGGGATTACAGGCATGAGCCACCATGCCAGTCATCTTGGTGTGTGGTACTGATTGCTGGTGGGTGTAAGCCACCACGCCCAGCATTGTGGTATGTGGTCACCTGGGATCTAATTTGGGACCTTGTGCTTGCAAGGCAGACACCAGGACCACTGAGCTAAATCCCTCACCCTTACCTTTTTATTTTTTTTGAGACAGGGTCTCACAGAATTGCCCAGGCTGACCTCAGACTATAGCCTTCCTTAGTCTCCCAGATGCTGGGATTATAGGCACTCCTATACCAGGCACTCCTGGTTTAGGAATTCAGTTCCTAAATTGTGGTGCAAACACTATTAATGTAATATATTTAGCTATAGTTTGTGTTCTTTTCTTGAGCTCTGTAATCCAGTTTTATACATTTTAAGGAAATTCATCCTGTAAATACAATTTTTTTTTTTAGGAAATGGAAGTATTTCCTTGGTTTTGAAAGTTTTATATTTTACTTTAAGATAACTCTTTGAAATTTAAGCAACTTTAGAAATGGTTGAACTTATTTCTGTAGCATTTAAAATCACATTATAATCTAAGATGACTTTTCTGAGTTTCATTTCCATCATTTAATTAGATAAATTTGTATTTTCTTACCACATTACTTTTTCTGGTGTTTTTTAACTCTTTGCAACTTGCTGGTCTGTTTTTTGTAAGATAATCTTTTCCATATTCCTTCGTTACATGTATAGTCTTTTATTGCTTGAGATGTTAATTTAAAGTCCTGAGTTCAAACTCACTTTTGAAGCTTGCCATTATTTGTTTACCTTATTTGGTTATCAGATTGTTAATATATAGCAGGAGTAATAACTTCCTGGTTTTTTTCATCACATTTCATAACTGGGAATACCACTAGGACACACTGACCTACATTGACCTCCTTCTATATATTAAAATGTTCTTAGCATGTTTCCTTGGAAAAACTGCCTGTCATGGTGAGGCGCAGGATGTTTGTAATTTCACCCTGTATTTTCCTTTTCCCTGTTGCCATCTTCAATGAGACAACACTTTAGTTCTTGTTTACAAATCTTACGAAGTTTGAGATTGAAGGTTGTCCTGGTTTGCTGACCATTTTGACCAAGAAAAGAACCTGCAAATTGGAACATTTTTGCATGTTTAGAGTTTATTAATTCCTCCATAAGCAGAGATTTTACTTTTATAAATAAACAAGTAAGTAGGGAGCAGTATGTCCTGGATTGGTACCTAAAAAAGAAACTAGCATTAAAATAACTTAAGGTACAATTTATGAATGGAAGTGATTGAGTAAATTGCTTAATATAAGAAAGTACCTTTCTGAAAAAGTTTCAACATAAAATTAATGTTGATTTAAGTATTTCATGTTTTTTAATCATAAATGCTACAAACTCAAGAATTTGAATGTCTCAAATATTTAGTACAATATATCATTCTTGTGTTTTGTTTTTTTATAAAAGTACTTTTATTTCTTCCTGCTTCCTATGAAATATTTTTATTGTGTAACAGAGGTGTTTTTATATAAATACTTTATGCTTTGTACTAAGATCAGTGAAACTACACTTGGTCTTAGCCAGAAGGCTCAGAAGCAACTTAAGATCTGTGAAGCACACAGTACCAAGTACTTGTATATAGTCTCAAGAGTTGGATGAAATGAAAAAAAGGCGACTTAGGTGGAAGAGAGAACATTTTTTTGCAGGGCATCCAAAAAACTAAAGTTTCTGAATTATTTTAAGTACAGTACCCATATATGAGTTAATGTGTTTATGTTTGTATTTGTGTATCTGCATTCATAATTCTTCATTTATATAAGGCACATACATGGTTTTTTTGCATAACTATAAGAGTATTGGTATTCATGTTCATACTAATTTAGTCAGCTTGAGTATTCACTGTGATGCTTAAAAATTGCAGGACATCAGTGAAGTTAATGTAGCTGAGGGAAAAAAGTGATCCTCGGTGAATGTTTTCCTCAGCACTTTGAGTATCTCACTAAAAAGTTCTCTACCTACACCTGTAGAAGTTTTTATAAATATTTAATTTTGATAATCAGTAACACTTCCTGATTTGTTTTTAGTTATGGCACCATGTGTAGCCTCTAATTACTCTTTCCTTTATATCATCCATCACCTTGCTCTATGCTCCTCATTGCAGATCACTTCAATTTTATTTTATTTTATTTTATTTTATTTATTTATTTATTTTTTTTTTGAGACAGGGTCTCACTTTGTAGTTCAGGCTAGCTCTGAGCTCACTATGTAGCCCAGGCAAGCCTCAAACTTAGCAATCCTGTCTCTGCCTCCCGAGTGCTGGGATTACAGGCGTGAGCCACCACGCCTGGCACTTCAATTTTATTTTTAATGTATGTTAAACAGTTTTGAGCAGATTGCTGCTTTAAAAGCCACTGGAATTCTGATCTAGCCCAAGTATCTAAAATTAGGAAATACATAAACTTTTAGTTGATTATTAAAGTTTTACATTTTGAATGTTGATCAATTTTTTGGGTTGTTTTTTTTTTTTTTTTTTTTTTTTTTTTGAGATAGTCTCGCTTTTTAGTTCAGGCTGGTCCTGAGCTCATTATGTAGTCCAGGCAAGCCTGGAACTCAGAAATCCTGTTTCTGCCTCCCAAGTATGTGAGCCACCACTCCCGGTATTGTGGTTTGTGGTACTTACTGCTGGTGGGCATGTGTCACAATGCCCAGTATTGTTTCTTGTATGTGGTTACTGGGAAATCGACCCAGGGACTTTGTGCTTGCTAGGCAGGCACTGAAACCACTGAGCTAAATCTCCAGCATGGTCAGTTTTTTTTAATACTGTTTAAATTTCTGTTTTTTGTTTTGTTTTGTTGGTTGTACTGGGGATCGAACTTGGGCCCTTGTGCTTCCAAGGTAGGTGCGGCACCACTTGAGCTAAATCCCCAGCCTTTATTTCTGTTTTTGTATCAGTGTTTTCAACTTCTTTGTTTTGTTTTAATTAGGTTCCAGCTTGGATAATCTATTTAAATCTTACTCTTGTCATCATTTTTGTCACTGGCCTGACTGCACACTCCCAGCCCCAATATACTAGTGCTGATTAGATTATTACATTAGATCATTACAAATAATACCTGATCTCTGTGCCCTGGGTGAAGCCAATCCTTGAGTAATAATCTTAAAAGGAGATAAAATGTGTTTAATTTTTCTGAGGATTTTAAATACTATTCACTGAAATATTACAGCTTTTGGGTAAGATCAAATTGAATGATTTTATATATAGGGAGAATAATTTTACCACCATTTATTCTTGGGTTTAAAGATCTATTTGTGAATTTGCAAATAATCCAGGTAGAATTGTTACTTTTTTTTTTTTTTTTTTTTGTGAGACAGGGTCTTGCTTTGTAGTTCAGGCTGGCCCTGAGCTCACTATGTAGCTCAGGCAAGCCTCGAACTCAGCAATCCTCCTGCTTTTGCCTCCCAAGTGCTGGGATTACAGGTTTGAGCCACCAAGCCTGGCATTTGTGGTATATGGTACTGATTGCTGGTGGGCATGAGTCACCACTCCTAGTATTGTTGTTTGTGGTTACCGTGGATGGAATCAAGGACCTTGTACTTGCTAGGCAGGTGCTGGAACCACTGAGCTAACTCTCTGGCCCTGTTAGTATTTTTTTTTTTTAAGTAGTACATAATTCATTAATGGAAACAAAATTTCACTGAATGCTTCTGTTTGTGAACCAAATTGTTCGAGAACAGAAGCATTTGTGAACCAAGGTATTACTGGATAGACTTTGCTCTTAATATTAGTAGGTGAAACAATAATTGCCATTTGGGCATTAAGTTTCCCTTAGACTATTAACAAATAGTTTGGCATAAAACTATACATATCTTGAACAAGAGTGTCTGAATACACTTCTGTGTTGAACATGAACTGGAAACAGTACTGAATAATTTTAAATTTTATTTTTATTTTATTACTATTCTTTTGGAGACATGATCTCTCTATCTCACTGTGTAGTTCAAGTTGACCTTACTGTTTCAGCCTCCCAAGTGCTGGGATTATATATGTGACACCATGTTCAGCTAATTTTTTTTTTTTTCTTTTTAGACAGGGTCTCGCTTTGTAGTTCAGGCTGGCCCTGAGCTCAGTATGGAGCCCAGGCAAGCCGCCACGAACTCAGCAATCCTCTTGTCTCTGCCTTCCTAGTGCTGGGATGACAGGCGTGAGCCACCACACCCGGCATTGTGGTATGAGGTGTTGATTGTTGGTGGGCGTGAGTCTCCATGCCCAGCAGTGTATGTGGTTACTGGAGATCGAACTCAGGACCTTGTGCTTGCGAGGCAGGCGCAAGAACCACTGAGCTAACCCTCTGGCCCCGCATGTTCAGCTCATTTTTTTTTTGTGTGTGGGGGGGTGCTGGGGATCTGACTGATTGCTTCCCATACATTAGGCAAGCACTCTAGCACTGGGACTTTCAAAATTTTAAATTTTTGTGGAAAACAAGGCCATCTTACTATCTTAACCATTTTTAAGTGTATAGTTCAGTAACATTAGATATATTTACACTGTTATGCAATCAATATCTAGAACTTTATCATCCTATAAAACTGGAAGTATTCATTAAGCAGTAACTATATTTTTACTCCCTCAACCAGTGAGGCCTACTTGTGTTTTTGTAGCTGCGACTACCCTCTTATATCTGTTACAAGGGGGATCATATGGTACAGTTGGCCCTCTTCATCTGCAGGTTCCATGTCTGTGGATTCACTTTATGTATTCCATTTTATGTATATGTCACATTTTGTTTACTGATCCATCTATTGATGGTACTTTAGTTTGCTTCTACCTTTTTAGCTATTTTATTCTGAAACATGCTGCAGGGAATATGATCATGCAAGTACAGTATTCTAGATCTTGTTTTTACTTTTGGAGGTATGCCTTGAAGTAGAATTGGTTGCTCAGACAAAAATTTCGTTTTTTATATTTTTGAGGAAATGCCATACTGACCTTGCAACAATGATAAGGATTAAATTTTGTTTTCCCTAACATGTTTTCCTTAATTTTTAAAAAAATAAACCATCCTGTGAGTGGTGATATTTCATTATGGTTTTTATTTTTTTTTTTTGAGACAGGGTCTCACTTTGTAGTTCAGGCTGACCCTCAGCTCACTATGTAGCCCAGGCAAGCCTTGAACTCAACAATCCTCCTGCCTCTACCTCCCAAGTGCTGGGATTACAGGCGTGAGCCACCACGCCCGGCACTGTGGTATGTGGTATGTGGTATTGATTGCTGGTGGCCATGATTCACCACACCCAACATTGTATGTGGTTACTGGAATTGAATTTAGGACCTTGCGCTTGCGAGGCAGGCACTGGAACCGCTGAGCTAAATCTCCAGCCCTCTGTGGTTTTTTTTTTTGTTTCTGAATTATTTGTGTTGAACATCTTTTCATGTTTTTTGGCCATTTGTATCCTGTCTATGGAGAAATGTCTAAGTCTTTTGCACATATTTAAGTTGGATTTTTTAACTTTTGTTGTTGAGCTATAGGAATTTTATTATGTTCTCAGGTTTATGTATTAATATCTTACCATTTGTACATATTTTGTCTTGTGGGATTCAGTTTTGCTCTATTGATTAGCACATAAATTTAAAATTTTTTATGTAATTTAGTTTATCTGTTATTTTTATCTGTATCTTTGGTTTTATATCCATAAAAATTGTTGCTGAAGTCAGTATCATTGAAGCTTTCCTCCTGTTTTTTCTTTGTAGAGTTAGAGAATTTTAGATCTTACATTTAGGTCATTATTTCAAGCTTTTTAAAAAAAAATAGAAGGTAAGGATTAGGTTTTTCTTTTAAATATGAATATGCATTTTTCCCTAGCAGCATTTGATAAAATGAATACCCTTTTCTTCTTTGGATGGTTGGGCAAATCCCTAAACTTTTAAGTCTCTTCAAAATTATTTTAGTAATCATTGGTGGAGAGGGTACTTTAGAGTAAGACTGAATGTTGGCTAGAAAAGTGAACATTGCAATCCCAATTCTGTCTTTACTTACCATAGAATTGTTATGTAACATAGAGAAATTTCCATTCTGCCTCTACATCTCATTCCACTTTGGCCGTAAAACCATTGTACCTTTATTGTTACAGAATTGAGAGATTTAAATGGTTTTGTATATATGTATTTATCTATTTGAGGCAGGGTTTCGCTTTGTAGTTCAGGTGGGCCCTGAGCTCACTGTGTAGTCCAGGCAAGCCTCGAACTCAGCAAACCTCCTGCCTGTGCCTCTCGAGTGCTAGTTATAGGTGTGAGCCACCATGCCCAGCATTGTGGTCCGTGGTACTGATTGCTGGTGGGCATGAGTCTCCATGCCTGGTATTATTGTATGTGGTTACTGGGAATAGAATCAGGGACCTTGTGTTTGCTAGGCAGGCTCTGGAACCAATGAGCTAAATCTCTGACCCTAAATTGTTACTATTTTTAAAGTGCACTTTTAAAATGAAAGTGTTTGGTACCCATAAAGCATACTTTAAAAATCATTTACCTCTTGCTTTATTAAACTTTAAATTGGAAATTATAATTATAAAAATCTAGTGAAATTTAAATGATTTCTGTTGCATGCCTTGAAATATATTTTTTCCTTAGACATTTTATTACAACCTAGGGAAGCAGATGTAAAAGAAAAGCAAGTATTACTTGGTCAAAGTTTTCTCAATGGCAGTTGATAAGTATTGATATTATTTTTAAAGAAATATGTTAAATGAAATTGTGGGATAAAGTTGTTAGGATGGTATTTTTAAAGAAGTACACAAAATAAAATCTAAATGCATACAGTTTAGCTAAATGTGTACAGTTTAAGTCAGAAATATGACATAAGTGCTTGCTTTAGGATTCATTTAAATAGGGAGCTCCCCCTAGTGCATTTAAGATGAGGTTTATACAAGTTTGACTTTCATGGAACCTCTGGAGCACATATGTTGGGTAAATCAAAGGATATTTTAATAAGATTTAAACTCAAACCATGAAATAGATATGACTTTCTATTGAGAATTAATATTTTAGTTGTAATTTAAACAAAAATTTCAAGACCCTGGTTGGTTTGTTTCTTTCCCTCTCCTTTTCTTCCCTCCCTTCCGCAGTAGTAGAGATTAAACCCATGAATGCCCTACCACTGAACTACTATGTCTCAGCCCTTCTCTTTGTGGTTTTGAGACAGACTTCTGCTGAATTGGCTAAGGAAGGATCAAACTTGTGATCTTACTGCCTCTGCCTCCCAAATAGCTGGGAGTGTAGGCATGTGCCACAGTGTCTGTAGATTTTATTTTCTTTCAAAACACTTGCTATAATATTTCTTCCTGATTTTGTATGAAGTTCATGTCTTCTATAGAATCAGAATACTTTCAAGAAAATGAAATGTACAGAGGACATCACTGCAGTCTAAAAATTATCTAAAATGTCAAAATTGTCTAGAAAAGACAAAAATGTCTTTCCTTTAAAGATAACTTTATTTTTCCTTTGTGTAAGAAAATTTAGTGATTGTGTGTTAAATCATATACAATTGAAAAAGCCAGGAATATATCAAATATTTGAGTGAAAGGATTTGATTTCCTCAAGTGTTACAAATTCATTTAAGTTCATTTGTCATCAGAATTAGGGATTATTTAACCATGTTCATGTCTGATTTTGTCAAGAATTCCATCGTAAATTATTCTCAGCCATCATAACTCACTCATTTCTAATCCAAGTAAAATTATCTTGGAATTTTTTTTCTTGGATGAGTTAGCACAGACATGTATTAGTCCTATTTTCCTCCATTTTTAAAAGCAATTTTCTTATAAAGACTTATTTTTGTTAGTCTTATTGTAAGCTTACTTAGCCATATTAAATAGCAACTTTTTAAGTAAAATGCAGTTTTTTAAATTGGTTTTTGCTTTGGTTTGTCACTATTTCTTCATCTCTTCACTACCCCCAGTCTTTTTATTGAGATATGGTATAACTTTGAAAATATAAATCCAAACTGAAGCTTGGTCAACTTTTTATGTATTTTCTTAATGGTTGTTGACCTTTTGCATCTGCTTGTGGAACTCATTGGACGTTATATTTCATTATGATTATGGTTTTAGAAAGCTTTAAAATGAAAATGTTGTTACAAGTTACTACATTTTCCTTTTTTTTTTTTTTTTTTTTTTTCTGAGACAGGGTCTCGCTTTGTAGTTCAGGCTGGCTCTGAGCTCACTATGTAGCCCAGGCAAGCCTCGAATTTAGCAATCCTCCTGTCTCTGCCTCCCGAGTGCTGGGATTACAGGCGTGAGCCACCACACCCGGCTACATTTTCCTTTCTTAAGTAAGTCTTGGATATGTTTAAATGATTGAAGTTATGAGTACATAGAGCTTTTTTAAAATTCTCTCCTTTTCAGAATAATCAGTATGATGATATTGAAAAAAAGAACATTTTTAGAACTGGCTGTGCTTGCCTCTGCCATTACCTAGTGTATGTTGTATTTACAAGTCCCCAAATCTTGCTGAGTTTCAGGTTTCTCAACCATAAAGTGGTGTCAGTACCAATTTTGAAAATTTTTGTGAGGGTTAGAAATAACATTTGTTAATCACTTAGCAGAAGTGCCTACCTGGAGCAACTGTAGGAATTCAGTTGATGATTAGCATCGTCAGTATTAGGGCAAAAAGACAGAATGGACCAGAATACCTTTCTGATTTAAAATTTCTGGCAAAAATCTAAGCATTTCATAATCTGATGTGTATCCATCCCAGGAAGGTAGAATTAGCTGTCCCAATAGTTCTGCTGAAGTAAAGTCTAGGTTTTGAGTAAAAGCTTGCTCTCTATATTTTTTAAGAAACTACTTTCTGCTTGGTGTTAATAAAGTCTTTGTAAAATGCTTTCATAACAGTTTGATAGTGAGTATTTATTAAACATGTTTTTGATTTTCAAAACAAGAAAGATCATAAGTCCAGAAATTTAGAGCACAGTTCCATTTCTAGGATTCTATATATTTTAGAATTCAAATTGGTAATGATTGGAATATGGTTTAGGGGAAAATGTCCTTGTCCAAAGTAAGTTAGGTATTAGATATTTGGTCCCTTTTACTGTTACATAAATTTATATAGGGAAATCATCAGGCTAAAAAGGAGCTTTTACATGAAGACATCTTTTTCTTTAGAATGTATGTGATTTGAAACTTGATTGTTATTATGTTTAGAGATGGTTGTATATGAAAAGTAATTTTTTTTTTTTTTGTACTGGGAATCAAACTTAGGACCTTGTGCTTCCTAGGCAGGTGCTGCACCACTGAGCTACATCCCAGTCCTAACAGTTTTAATTTGGGAGGATTGCAACCACAAGACAAATTTATGTCACTGTGATTATGAAAGTCCCCACATATCTTGCTTTTTTTGTCGATGACTTAAAGGAATATTACATTTTAGTATTTTCCACCCATTTGTTTTGCTCAAATAAGGTATAGGACTCATGGTGAAGGTTCTTGGAAGGGCATTATTTATATAAAACTTTATGGACATGAAAACAGTTCTGAGTATGTGGGAAAAAACTGTAATATTACCTATAAGATGGTACGATTGATAACTAATAAATGGAAAGATTGATGCTGGGATGTTAATGAAAAACTTTGCTTTTGTCTTAAAGGTAGTGAACCTTGTTAAATGTCAGAAAGCTTCACGAAAGTCTTAAACTGTTACTATAGAATTTCAACTTCAAATGTAAACATTTAAATGGAATTCTGAACAACTTAAAAAGTTGGTTATTTTAACTAAGAAACAGTGATTGAGTGCGGTGTGTTGAGACAGGTTAGGCTGCAAGTGACAGTAGGTGATATTACAAAGCCTGGGTCTACAAAATGAGAAGTTATAGTGCTTTTGGATTCCTAGGAATTAAGAAAGTGATGTCTTGGTGGTGGCTGGTAATGCCTGAATTGTAATAGTTTTTCAACAGTCGTGTACTTTAACTCATAATAATGAATGCAAAATTTTGAATTCCAGTTGTGAAATCTTATCTTAAACCAACAAATTAGAAAAAAATAAAAGATTACATTCAGAAAACTGGACCTAAGTAATTGGCAGAAGAGTAAAAGATATTTATTGTTAATCTAGAAGTGGTAATGTCTAATCTCAAATTCTAAAGTAAAAAAGGATAATTTTGTATTTCTAGAATTTCTATTTTAATGAGCTATAGGAATGTTCTCATACATGTAGCAGTTGCTGTAGTCATCCATATAGGACATTAGCTTCATTAGGGAATTTTCTATTATAAACCTGTTGGTAGGTTTGTAAGAACACCTAAGGCTTAAAATTTTTTTTTAGCATAGGCCCAAATATCATGTGATCAGATTTTTGTTTTCTAAAAATGTTAGCTATTTCAAAATTTAAAATCCTTAAAAAATTGAGAAAAATTTAGCATAAGCATCAATAGATGTTTGAATTAAAATCTAAAAAGAATGGATTCCTGGAAGCTTTTATTCAAGTACATAATCTTATGTAATGTATTTGGACAAATTTGTATTCTAAAAAGTCTTAGTGTACTGATTCGTAGAAAAGTAAAAATTACATATTTTTACAAAACAGAACCCCTGAAACTAGTATTTTGTTAAGACTGGCCAACTGTCAGTTTTCATAAGTCCTTATTAGTGAAGTTTTTTTTTATACCTCAGGTATTTATCTGGTATTCAGCATTACTAACATTATCTTATGAGCTCCTTGTGCCTCCCTGGCACAAGGTCCTGAGTTTAATCCCTGGTACCACAATCAGTCAATCAATAAAATTTTGAATGTTACTGAGTAGATTTTACAGTAATCAATTATAATTATTTTGCTATCCTTACTATTTCTGTGCTAGTATAAATAATATTCCTGCTGCTACTTTATAGGCATGGTCAAAACTAATCTGTTCAAATAATCTTACTGAAACTTTAGACGGGTTAAAATGTAAAATTTAAATTCTGCCAAATTATTAAACATTAACATTTTAAATATATCGAATTTATATTTTTTCCAGTTATACTTAGCCTCATCACTTACTAAATTCCTTTATGTTTTTCACAGTCAAGCTTTAGTAATCTTTTTTTTTTTTTTTTTTTTTGAGACAGGGTCTTGCTTTGTAGTTCAGGCTGACCCTCAGCTCACTATGTAGCCCAGGCAAACCTCAAACTCAGCAATCTGTCTGCCTCTGCCTCCCAAGGGCTGGGATTACAGGTGTGAGCCACCATGCCCAGCATTGTGGTATATGGTACTGATTGCTGGTGGATGTGAGTCACCATGCCCACTATTGTTGTGTGTGGTTACTGGGATCGAACCAGGGACCTTGAGCTTATGGCCTGGTGCTAGAACCACTGAGCTAAATCTCCAGCCCCAACACTAAATTCTTTAGATGAATTTTTTTTAGAGGTAGACATCAGAAAACTCATTTATGCCAAATAGTTGGAATCATAACAAGAGTATTTCTGAATTTGAAAACAAATGTAAAGTTTTTACTTTCATTAACTTCATTAATTACATTTTGTTTGGAATGAATAATCAGTTGCATTTACATCTTAATTCAGTGACCTTCCCAATCCTTTGAAAACTAACAGTATTCATGATAATAATTAGTGGATAGACAAATACAACTGGCATATCAAAACTAATTTCATACATCTTGTTGCTATAGTGTAAGGGTAATAAAAATGGAACTGATGATTACAAGGTGGCTATTAAGGATATAAATGTGAGGAAATAAGAGGACATGGAAAATATTCTGGTTGTGGTATGTTTGAAGTTTAAACACTGCCGATCAAGAGAATGTTACTTTATTCTACTTGCTTTGCAGTGTTTGTATAAAAGATTCCACTGTGTATATAGCTGTAAAGTGCTTATCAGTAATAATGATCAATACATTTCTTGGTTACAATTCTAGCAACAAAGTAGAATATGTCTAATTCTAATAGTTCTCCATTTTAGTCTTTGCTTTATAGTGTCTTGAGTTTTAACAAATTTATATAGTCAAATACCAGGAAAAAAAAATTTTTTTTTGAGACATGGTCTGGCTTTGTAGTTCAGGCTGGTCCTGAGCTTACTAGGTAACCCAGGCAAGCCTAGAACTCAGCAATCCTCCTTTCTCTGCCTCCCAAGTGCTGGCATTACAGGTGTAAGTCACCACTCCCAACATTGTGGTATGTGGTACTGATTGCGGATTGTGGTAATGTTCTATGTGGGATTGAACCAGGGACCTTGCACTTGCTAGGCAGGTGCCAGAACCACTGAACTAAATCTCCAGTCCCCCCAGGAAATATTGAATGAATATGAGATGGTTTCTCATTTTAGAGGAACGTATGTTACCTCTTACCCCTAGTAACAGAAAAATAGGATACATAATGCAGATTTCATTTTTACTATCTCTAGGTTGTACAAAAATTTAAGTAAAAGACCCTACAAATCTAATCTAAATTGGCTTAGCAGTTTAATCAATACAAGATTTTCAATAGCAATCTTGTGAGATACCCAGAATATCCCTATTAGTTTTTAATGATGTAGTACCTGTCAGTGCAGCTCTTCCCATCTTTTAATATTTTTTGCTGTTTACCTGAGGAGGAAGTTTTATATTGAAGAAAAGCATAAGCTCTAACACTTGGTAATAACTGGCTTGTTTATATTTTAAGCTCTTGGTAACCTCTGTTAGCCATCACTTTACTGGTAGGACATACAAAATGTTAAGATAGAGTAATAGGGGCAGATATGATACCTCATACTTGTGATTTTGGCACTGTGAGCCTAGTTCTGGAGGATTGTTACATGTTCGAGGTTAGCCTGGGCTCTACATAGTGAGTTCAAGGCCAGTCTGAGCTCATAGAGGGGCCCTGTTTCAAAACTAAAACAAAGACAAAAATAAGAGTAATATAGGTTCACTTCTGTCATGGGAATGAAGACAGCTAACTCTGGATGTGTATTTTTCTTTAATAGAACCGTGAACCATGAGAAAGGTGTGGTATTGTACATAAAGGCACTTGACTGCTTTATAAGATCATTCAAAAATCTAGTACTCATAAAGGAGTGTGGTTCGTGGGAAGAAAATGTGGGTCCTTTGGTTCAGCAGCACATATAGTCACTATAGTTTGTACTGAGTGCTCAAACCTGCTTTCTTTTTGCTTCAGAGGATTAACAAAGAAGTTTAAGAAAATAATTTTTTTGTCCCCTGTCCATAACTTTTCAAATTTCTGAGAAAGATGAGTCTTTTGGTTTACATTGGAAATTATCTCATTTTGACATTTTCAAAATAACATTTTAGCACTTCAAAAGCATACTCTGAAAAAATAGGTTCTTATGGATGTTTGCTTAAGAGAATTCTTGAATTTCTTGAGATTTTTATACTTTAACACTTATCAGTTTCTGAAAGAACTATAGTAGGAATTCTTAAGTGAAATTTTTACTTATTAATAGCTTGGCCAACATTAAAATCGGATTTTCTAAATTACAAAAGATAACCATAAGTAGGTCGAGAGGCAAAACATTATACTTGGCATTATATTTTCTAGTGGTATATGTAGAATTCTCTATGTTGGGAGACACTGCTCAGAAAGTTAAACGCCCTGAGTTTATTCTGGTAATGGCAAAAGTAAACTTTTAGTCCCTCTGCTGGCTGCTTTTGTTGTGGCAGAATTTAATTTTTGGGTTTTTTTGGTAGCACCTCTTAATTATGTCATAGGTGTTATGACCAAGATGAGTATTGAGGAAAATTCTAATGGATTGATCTCAAATGGAATGATTATAAAAACATTCTTAAAATGTAAAATGTTGCCCTTTAAATAAGAGGATTAGAGAATTAGGAGATAGCTAATGATGTTAATTGTAGTGATGAAATCATAACTCTTAGAATTTTACATTTTTTTTAATAAAACATGAAAATATACTGGAATGTAGAAAATCATGTTTTAATTTCATGGTAAATAATAATGCTGACAGAAAGATGACAGTTAATTATGCAGCCACTGAGATTAAGTGTAGTGCAAAAGTCAGGAAAGAAATAGTATAAAACTTGTCTTCTTGGGCTGAGGATTTCGCTCGCTCAGTGAGTGGTTCCAGGGCCTGCCTTGCAAGCTTAAGGTCTTTAGTTCATTTTGGTAATCACATACCACAGTGAGAAGTATGGTGGCTCACACCCACCAGCAACTGACTGCCAGCATCATTACTACACACAATAATGTCAGGCGTGGTGGCTCACACCTGTAATCTCAGTACTCGAGGATTGCTGAGTTTGAGGCTTGCCTGGACTACATAGCTCAGGGCCAGCCTGGACTACAAAGCAAGACCCTGTCTCAAAAAAAAAAACCAACCAAAAAAGGAAACCCTTGTCTTTGTCTTTTTTACATTGTAACATAATTAAAAGTCACAGTTTTCCAACCAAAACTGTTGACACTCATCCATTTTATTCCTGTATAGGCACATTAAGGATTTTCTTTCCTTTTTTTTTTGAGGACTAGAGAATTAGATGATTGTAATTAAATGGAATAGCATGTTCTGGTCACTTTATGTTAGTGATTTAGACATGTGCACTTAAATTTTGTTCATTTCAAATGTTTATATAATGGTGGTAGGCATATTTTTTTCCTGAAGAAATAAAAACTTTATGTATAAATTACATTTATTTGTTTATTAGTTTTATTTTTTGAGGTGGGATCTGTTACCGAGGCTAGTCTCAAATGACCCTCTTGGCTTAACATCCCTAGCACCTGCCTCTAATTCTTTAGTAACTAATTATTGCTTTTCATGGTGTGTGTGTGTGGGTGGGTGTGTGTTTGGGATTTTCTCTTTCTTTCTTGACTACATTATTTCATTGTAGGAAGAGGATCCTCAGGCATGATGGGGGGATAATTACATTACTGCAAAGGGGAAGGTCATATTTGTCTTAATAATTTTTCTTTTTCCTGAATTTTCCAGAATTAACTAATTATTGTTATTATTATTATTTTTTTTTGAGAGGGGTTTTCACTTTGTAGTTCAGGCTGGCCCTGAGCTCACTGTGTGGCCTAGGGAAGCATGAAAGTCAGCAGTCCTCCTGCCTCTGCCTGTGCTGGAATTATAGGCATGAGTTGCCACGCCCAGCACTGTGGTATGTGGTACTGATTGCTGATGGGTGTGAGTCACCACTCAGGTATTATTGGATGTAGTTACTGGGGATGGAACCAGGGACCTTGTGCTTGCATCACTGAGCTAAATCTCTGGCCCCAGAATTAACTTTTAAAAAATGGTCTCGTAGTTCAGACTGGCCTAGAACTATTAAGCCCATGCTGGCCTCAGATTTGCAGCAATCCTCTTGCTATAGCCTTGTGAGAGGTGGGATTACAGTTATGTAATACTTGAGTGAGTTTTCTGGAATTTAAAGCCATTAAAGAACTCAGTATTGTATTTTGTATATGTACTCAATGAACTTTGAAGTTAAAAAAAAATTCATTCGTGGGCCAGAGGGTTAGCTCAGTGGTTCCGGCGCCTGCCTCACAAGCGTAAGGACCTGAGTTCGATCCCCGGTTACCACATATAATGCTGGGCGTGGTGGCTCACGCCTGTAATCCCAGCACTTGGGAGGCAGAGATGGGAGGATTGCTGAGTTTGCGGCGGCTTGCCTGGGCACCATAGTGAGCTCAGGGCCAGCCTGAACTACAAAGTAAGACCCTGTCTCCAAAAAAAAAAGCAAAAAAAAAAAAATCATTCGTAAGTATAACGTTTTTTTCTCAGTGTATTTGTATTGGCAAAAGGTACATTGATTTAATATGTGTATAAAAAACATGGTGGGTCAGAAATTGCAGAACAGGCAACCACTGAAAAAATAGTACTGCTATAGTTACTTTTATTGCAGATAGATTATAAGATTATAGTAAAAACCACAATGTGATTATAACACCATTCATTGTGGGGTGAATATGACACAAACCAAGTTGTCACAGATTTATGTTTAAGGAAGTTAAGTTACTACCTACAGGACTCGCTGATGCTTCAGGAAGGTTTTGTGAGTTAGAATTGGTGTATCTTATTTAGGCTGTAGCTTTGCAACTTACCTGCAAAGTTGTTGTCCCCCATTGTTTTACCTCATTAAGTTTGAAGGATGAATGAGTTAAATGCTTCATTGTTGTTATTGAGAATGGTTACTAATTTCAAACTTAGCTCTGTGTATATATTTAAAGACTAGAAACTAAAAGCCATGTCTAAGAAAGAGTAACTTTGATTTTAGTGTTTAGCTTAAATTTAACAATTCAGACATTTCTACTTTTAATGGATTTATCTGGACTTTTAGATAATATGGTCCATAAAAGGGTATGTAGGTACAATCTTTCCTTGGTATTCATGTTTGGTTTTGGGCCTCTTGAGATACCAAAATCCTTGGGTACTCAAGTGTCATTTAAAAATGGTATAAGTTTGAGTATAAACCAATACACACACTTCTGTGTCTGTTTTTTTTTTAACCTTTATCAAATTATCTCTAGATCATTCATTATGCCTGAAACAATGTAAATGCTATATTAATAGTTCCTGTACTATATATAAATGTGAATACTTTTGACTTGTGGTTGGATGAATCTGAAGATGCATAATCCATGGGTACAGAGGGCCAACTGTATTAAAATCTGAGTCAACATCTTCATCTATAAGGATCTAGCACATTATAGATTGTTGCTCTTTAATTATAAATGTAACGTATTATCTGACCTTCTAGAAATTCTCAGTATGCTTGTACAGAAATAAAGTCAATGAATGTCAGAGTTGTGGCCAGAGAATCTGATCTTCATTCATGTTAAAATGTAGAAGTGAAAAAGAATATTTAGTAATATTTGATCCATGGTGTGAAAGCTTTAAGAACTTTGTTCATTTTTGTTGTTTTGAAATAGGATCTTGTTATGTAGTTTAGGCTCGTCTTGAACTCACTATGTAGCCTACACTGGTCTTGAACTTACAGCAATTTTCCTGACTCAGCCTCCCAAGTGATGGGATTAGAAACATACACCATCATGCTTGGCTCTTTTTTTGTTTGTTGTTTGTTTTGGAAAGGCAGCAAATTAGCAGAGTAGTAGCCTTGAAAGTAAAGCATTACAGTTTTAAAGATGCTAGAACATAGTGGTTTTTTAAAATCTCACTTTACCAGTCTTTGAGCTAAAATGGTGTTGGTGAAGATCAAAAAAAGGTTACTATCGGTATATATGTGTATTTATTATGCATGAGAATAGATTTTATGTATCTTGCACCTACCACAATTCCTGATGTATAGTAGCTATTTAGTAAGCATTTCAATGACAGATGTGATTGGACAGGAGGGAGGTAGTACTTTTTTTATATATCCTTGTAGCTCATTAAATTCTTGAGTTGTTTTGAGTATAGGGAGTACTCATTCATACTGAGATAAAGTATTTACATTTCCACTGAAGCTTGAAAATTGAGTAATTCTAAATGGTTCTTTGATTAGTCAATGAATCAGTGTGTGAGTGTTCAAATATGTTGTGATCATGCTTAGTGTGGTAGAAATGACAGTTCTTGTCTTCATTATATTAAAACATGAAACAATAGCAAAACAGGATGGTGTACATGATTTTGTAAAAATCCTGATAAAAATATCCAACATAAAATTTACTATTGTAACTTTCTAAGTATAGCTCAATACAGCCATGTTGTTGTACAGTGTTATATATAGTTGCTGTATGATTTATTATTACTTGGAGATATGGTCTCACTTTGTTGACAAAATGACCTCTAGGTCCTGAGCTAAAGTGAGCCTCTTGCCTCAGCTTCCAGAGTAGTTGGAATTAAAGGACCATGCCACTGTGCCTGACTAAATTTTATATTTAAATGTGTTGAGAGATGTGTTATAGGGAAGTAGTATTCAAAATGTACATGAAACCAATTTTATTTGAAGGAAAATTTACAAAAATCTTAATTTAAACCTTGGAAACTACCGACATTAAAGTATGTAGAGGGAAGGGGGTAATTATTCAAGGCTAGCCTAATAAGGGAAGTCTTCATGAAAAAAGAGATTTTAAACTGAACCTTTCAGAATAAGTAAGTTTAGATAGATTGTGAATAGGGAAAAGGAAAATTTTTTACTGTAGGGAAAAAGGAACAGTCAAAGCTCAGAGGTATGAATGAACATTGCCAGTATCAAGTTGATGAGAACACTTAAATAATAGGTATCGGCATTAGGATGCATTTTGAGGGTGAATAGTGTGAGAGACAACATAGTATAATGTTTCTCAGAACGCGTTTCATTTCACATGAGGAGGGAGAGATGGTAAATTAATTCCATTTTTTTCTTGTGATTTTTTTTTTTTTTTTTTTTTTTTGAGACAGGGTCTCACTTTGTAGTTCAGGCTGGCCCTCAGCTCACTATGTAGCCCAGGCAAGCCTTGAACTCAGCAGTCCTCCTGTCTCTGCCTCCTGAGTGCTGGGATTACAGGCGTGAGCCACCACACCCGGCACTGTGGTGTGGGTATTGATTGCTGGTGGGTGTGAGTCACCACGCCCAGCATTGTATGTGGTTACCAGGGATCGAACTCTGGACCTTGCGCTTGCGAGGCAGGTGCCGGAACCACTGAGCTAAATCTCCGGCCCTCTTGTGAGATTTTAATGCTATAAAGTTAACTGTTCAGAATTTCTAGTGGTTATATCCAACATATTTTGTTTATTTGAACAACAGAAGCTTTTGGCTTCTGTGAACCACTTTTTTAATGGGCACTGATTTGAAAAGTTCCTGCAGCACTTAGAAGTTGCATGACTTTATTAAGATGGTTGATCTGGCAGACTGTCCCTTTTAGGATGATTAGATTATAATACATAATTTATTGTAACTGAAAGTCATGGAACAGATTGAATATGTCTTCATGTGCTAGGAATTGAGCATTAAAATTCCACAGATTTATTATGTGCACGTGACCCACTGTATTCTTGTTATTTTCTGTCTCATGTGAACAAGAACATCTAG
The DNA here is from genome assembly GCA_004025085.1 of Thryonomys swinderianus. Lineage (NCBI taxonomy): Eukaryota > Metazoa > Chordata > Mammalia > Rodentia > Thryonomyidae > Thryonomys > Thryonomys swinderianus. Next base: position 29,195 of record PVIC010000214.1, read on the forward strand.
TGTATGGTCTTGGTAGAAATTCAGATTCTTATTCTTTCTCACAGACCTACTGAATCATAAAATACATTTATCAAGATCCCTTAAGTGATTTCTGTACCCACTAAAATTGATCATACTGTTCTACTTTATATCTAACAAAACTTTTTACAGTTCTTGCTACTGTTACAGCAAGAAAAAAAAATGGTTTTTGAGAAAAGCCCAGGCTGGCCTTTAATTCTTGAATTCAGTTCATCTTCCCTCAGTCTGTGGTGTACTTGGGACTCTAAGATATGTCCTTGTGCTGGGAGAAACCTTCAATTTCAAATATAGGTTTTTACCCTCTTGAAACTTACTCTTTGATCTTAATTTTGTTTTAAAAAGTTACACTGAATGTACTTAGTTTCTCAAATGAGAATCATTTACATGTAAAAGACAAGCTTGTGTTTGTCTTAATCGCTTACAAAATATGTCAACTAGAATTCATCATAGTTCCAGAATTTGCCATCAGAGATTTGAATAGAAGGTTTTAAGCTGATTTTGCCTTATATAAGCAACATTTGAAAACCATTTATCATTTTATTCCATTACCTGTGTGGGTTTTTTAAGTTCTTCCAACAGTTTTTTTAAGGTACTCATACCTAATTTTCACTTTTTCTTGCTAATGTTAAATTTTGTTGAACTCAGATTGGCTCTAGGGAGCCAATTTTTGTAATCTTCCTATCCATGTATCTAGTCATTTGTTCAGACATTTTGATTACAGGTATAGATTTAGGTATATTTACCTACTAGGTTGCCTTTTTAAGAACATTTCTTTTTTGTTTTGTTTTGTTTTTTTTGAGACAGGGTCTTGCTAGTGACCCTGAGCTCACTATGTAGCCCAGGTAAGCCTCGAACTCAGCAATCTGCCTGTCTCTGCCTCCCGAGTGCTGGGATTACAGGCATGAGCCATGCCCAGCACTGTGGTATGTGGTATTGATTGCTGGTGGGTGGGAGTCACCACGCCCAGCATTGTATGTGGTTACTGGGGATCTGGATCAAACTCAGGACCTTGCTCTTGCGAGGTAGGTGCCGGAACCACTGAGCTAAATCTCCGGCCCCAAAGAACATTTCTTGTATTGTGTTTTTATTATTCTAAATTGTAATAACTTAAGTAAAATTATTAGCATTCAACTAGTAGGATTTCTCTTAGGATACTATAGATACTTTAGAGTTACATAAATAATAAAATTTAAGACACTACCAAAAAATATAAAGAAGTAAAAAATTTACTTTTCCCTACCTAATCTCTCCTTTTTAGGTTTAACTATTGTTTAGTTTGTATCCTAAACTTTTTTTAAAAATTAATAATCAGGTATACATTCTGTCCAAGAATTGACTTTTTACTAATATGCTAAAAAAAAAGAATAAGCCAAACTCAGAACCTTAATATGATGAATATATTTTTTTGACTTTAGGGAAGAAATCCATTTTTCTTGGAGCCAGCAATTATTATTACAATTACTGATGGGAGCAAGTTGACTACTACCAGTGGAGTCCAGGATGAGGTAAGTTATGCTTATATACTATACTACATAAATGTAGTTGGAAGATACTTATTTGTATATGAACTATAGGGTATTGAATACCTGATGGGCACTCTCTTTGGTGCAGTTTAGAGTCATTTGTCTCTTAGGGCCTATCTGCCTTTGTTGTATAGGCATGGTCGCCGTATTTCCTTGAATAGGAATCCTTTTTATGAAAGGTTTTTTGAGTTTCTTATCTCAATTATACATACATTTATAAGTTTATATGAGGGTGACAGTATCAGTTTGTAAATACTAATTAAAATGAATTACTTTGAGGTTTAACAAAAATAGCATTCTAATAGTTTGTTCCCATATTTTACTGAAATGTTGTGATAGCTGTGTATCATTGTAACAAAATGTCTGAGATAATCAACTTTTAAGGAGGAAAGCATTTGCAGAGATTTTCAGTCCGTAATTGATAGGCCCATGTTGCTTTTGTGCCGGTGGCGAGGTAGTACATCGTTATGGGAGCCTGATGATAAAGAAGCTGCTTACCTCATAGTGGGTAGAAAGCAGAGAGAGCAGAGAGATTGGTATCCCAGTTATGACCTTCAAAGACCAACCTCCATGACCTAACTTCCTCCAGCTAGTCCCCACTTTTTAACTACTTCTCAATAGCATAGATTTTACCTTTTGGGTTTTTAATCTTTTCTAATACGTAATATAATGCTGAGCTATGAGCTTATATTTTTAAAATAATTTTAGACATTGTATTTAATATGGTCATCAAGTTCAAAATTGCTATTGCTACTTTCTGATGGAGAAAGTTTGTGTTGACATTTATTTTGATGAAATTATAATATAGGCCTGTAATTTCTTTTGATATTCAGGTTTAAGGGTGTTTTTTGATCTTCTTTATGGCTTTTTGTTTTGGTTTCTTTTGGAGATGCTGGGAGACCTAGGACCTCCTGCATGCTAGGCAGGTGCTCTACCACTGATATATACCAGTGACAGCCAACCTTTTAGAAATAGAGTGCCCAGAGTGCAACCCCAAACCCATTTATCACAAAATGTCAACACTGGGCTCTGGGTGCCCCCTATGGCACACATGCCATAGGTTACCCTTACCTCATAGACCATGCAGCATTCCTCTTACTCCCCTTTCCTTCCTTTTCCTTCAGTGCTAGGGATTAAACCAAGGGCCTTACTAATGCTAGGCAAGCACTTTACATTGCTAAGCTTTTTTTAAAATTTTATTTTATTTTTTTTGCTTTTTGGAGACAGGGTCTTGCTTTGTATGTAGTTCAGGCTGGCCCTGAGCTCACTATGGTGCCCAGGCAAGCCGCCGCGAACTCAGCAATCCTCCTGTCTCTACCTCCCGAGTGCTGGGATTACAGGCGTGAGCCACCACGTCCAGCATTGTGGTGTGCGGTGTTGATTGTTGGTGGGCGTGTCTCCACGCCCAGCATTATATGTGGTTCCTGGGGATCGAACTCAGGTCCTTGCACTTGCGAGGCAGGTGCCGGAACCACTGAGCTAATCCTCCGGCCCTTAAAATTTTATTTTGAGACAGGGTCTTACTGAGTTGCCCAGGCTGGCCTTGACTTCAGATTCTCCATTCTCAGCCTTTTAAGCAACTAGAATTGTAGACAGAGTACTGGCATGCTTGACCTTCATTTCTCAGGAAGATACATCTTTTGGGGCAGAAAGAAATTTTGCTAAACTGTTGTGGAATTTCTAATCTGGACAACTATGCAATTCATTTTAAAGAGTCTTCACATTTGTAGAAGAGCATAAAGATGCTCTTCGTGTTGCTCTTGTATATCTGTATTTGTGCGTGCGTATGTGTGATAGATACATAATCTATGTTTTAATTTCCACTAAGGAATAATAAAAAGTTGGACCTTTGTAAGTTTTCCTCTTAAAATTGCCTAACCTTTGCTTTTGGCAAAACTTGATTTTTTTAAATAGTGGATGGATAAATATGGCAGTAATTTTCAGGGTTGAGATGTATGTGTATCCTGGCTGGCTTTGGGTGTTACTGATGTGACTTATTCTTATTTATTTGGACATTCTTTTCTTTGAGAGTCATGTTATCCACTATGGTATATTTATTCTGTTACTGCTGTTTTTCAGAAGTAGATGGTCCTTCCTCTTGCAGATAACTCTCATAACATGAGGGAATATAAAGGTCATTTAGTCTTACCTTTGATTTTATAGATGAGAAAATTGAGATCCAGGAAGGCTAAGTGATTTGTTTGAGTTACAGCATTAGCTGTTGCCAAAATCTAGACCAGAATTTATTTAAATTTTGAAGGTAACACAGGTCCCCAAACCAATGCGTTTTCCCTGATTTATACCCATTGTTGCCTCTTTGATTGTGTTACTGTGATCTTAAAACTTACCTACCATTTACGTAGTTTCTTTTATGTCTCATTTCACCTTTTTATACAAGTACGATACAGATTCATTCAGTGTTTCACAAATGAGTATTATGACCAGAGCATTTCGAGACAATGAAGATAACAGATGAGCAAGGTGGATTTCTGGTCCTTAAATTCACAGTCTTATGGCAAGATTGCTTTTGTCTAAAGTTGTATGAGTGATAAGGGAGATACTAAGTGTATGGAAGGACTGAAGAAGTGGGAAAGGGTAAACATACCTTTCTTGTCCATATGTCAAATTCTGTGTAATGTTTTATAGTATAACATTTTAATGACTTAAATTCAAGAATCTTAAGAATGATTTGATAGAGTATGGTGGCTCATTGCTTGTATCTGTGAAATCTATAAAGAATTTCAGTGTGAAGTTGTTCTGAACATAGAAAATAGTGGAAAAACCTTGTGCTGCATTATCTCTTGACCTGGCTAAGTATGTACAGGTCAAAAAACCCCAATTTCTTATAACTTAGTTAATAAAAGAATAATAGGCATACCATGTCCTCTGTGGTAGCTCATCACTTAGTAATGTTTTGAGTTAGGAAAGAAAGAGCTTTACATGAAGGATGAAAATTTTACATGTCATTGTTTTATATTAATTTATGATTTTGTCTTGGGCTTGATGTAAAAGTCTGAGGTATCTAGACTTCCTAGTTGAGAGTTTTTGGATAACTGTCCTAGGACCTGTGATGGCTGCCTGGATTGGGATGACAAGTGTTATTTTTAACCTTTGAAAAATGTAGTTATTTGATAAAACTGGTTATAACATTTCCACATAGGAGGACTAGAATAGATAGGAAATTAGATTCACTTTTTTGGGAGAATATATTGGGAATTGAACCTGGTGGTTTGCTTGTGTGGGAAAGCACTTTAATGTTGAATTACATCTCTACCCCTTTTTAAGTTTTGTTTTGAGCTAGGTTGCCCATGCTGACTTGTATTTCTTATCCTGTAGTTGTTATTTTTGATATTGATAAACATCTGTGGCCAAATACTCATATAGTGTTGATGTATCAAATGTTCCAGTAGAAGCACTAATTTAAAAGTTACTGAAAAAAATTTTCTGGTTTTTATTTCTTGGTAAGGTTCTCAGTTGTACCACTTTGTAAAGGTTAACTGTTCTGTGATTCTAGAAACATGGAGCTAACTGTATTGCTCAAAAGCTAGCCTAGAAGAAATCCTGCCAGCATCTTCTAAATAACATTCCAGGAAAGTGTAGCAGTTGTAGTAGCTTTTCTCTTTCTTGACAGTGTTAATAGTAGTAGTATCTTTCAACTATTGACATTTCTTTTTTTTTTTGAGACAGGGTCTTGCTTTGTAGTTCAGGCTGGCCCTGAGCTCACTATGTAGCCCAGGCAAGCCTGGAACTCAGTAATCCTCCTGTCTCTGCCTCCCAAGTGCTGGGATTACAGGCATGAGCCACCACGCCTGGCACTGTGGTATGTGGTATTGATTGCTGGTGGGCGTGGTGACTCACCATCACAACAGCATTATATGTGGTTACCGGGATCGAACTCAGGACCTTGCGCTTGTGAGACAGGCGCCGGAACCACTGAGCTAAATCTCCGGCCCTTGACATTTCTATATACTGAAAAGTCCTTCTAAATGTCTTCATTGATGTTATGCTTGCTCTAGAGGCTAACAATTTAGACAAGATATTTGCATCCAAAGTAAATTATTGGCTTTATGACATTGTTTTGTTTTTTACTAGCTTTCCCAGGTTTTGTACCAACTAGGACAGCTACTTTTATAATTTCTTGGGTACGTTTCAGTTACAGTATTTGCTTTAGCAGAAAAAAGAATGAGTAATCCCAGCTAGAGATCTTATATTCTAATTTGTGACTTCTCTGAGGTTGATACAAAAGTCCATTGGCTTCTGAAATATGGATTAGTACTAGTGATTTTTCTGGATCCTTCGAGGTAGTCACAAATGGTTTTACCCTAACTAGCTGTGATTTATAATTATGGCTTATGTTTAATCCCCATTACTGGGGACTGGACCAAGGAACTCACATATGGTAGGTAAGCACTCTACCACTGAGCTACATTCTTGGCTCCTTTTAAAAATTATATTTTGAAAACAGGGTCTTGGTAGCTAAATTGTCTAGGCTGGCCTCAAATTTGCTATTTCATGCCTCAGCCTCTCAAGAAGTTGGAATTACAGACCTGCACCACCATATCTAGCTATATTTATTTAACTCTTAATGATTAAAAGGCAATCTTAAATTTTTTGAAATTTTTATTTAGTGTCTGAAATCAGAAACCATACAGGGTTTGTTTTTAAAATATTTTTTAGTACTGGAGTTTGAACTCATGACTTTGTGCTTGCAAGGCAGGCAGCAGTGCTAGTGAGCTAAATTCTGGGCCGAGAAACCATACAGTTTTGTCTTCTGATAGTTTTTTTATTCACTAAAATAGCTATGCTAATAACTGTCAAAACTGTTTTGAGTAGGTATAGAGTCTTAGAATTTTAGGAAAACTTTTTTCTAAAAAGGCCTGTAAGAAATCTTGAGGGATGCCATAGTGGTGTGATAGAATGTACCAAGTATTCTCTGTACACATGTCTGAGTTTTTATGTTTATTCTGCTGTAATATCATACTAATACTACTGGGTACTTAATAACAATGTCAAGTTCATTATCTTTCCAATTTGTGATTCAGGTATTTCAAGCATATACTTCTCTGCAAATAATTTTTATCAGTCCAGCTTTCTAGTAACATTTAATAAAAGTTTGATGCAGATCATTTTTATGTTTTCTTTTTCTAGTATTTAAAAATGTTGCTAGGTAAACAACAATAGAGTGACTAAAGAGACATCACATTGATCACTAATGAAAATGTATAGCTATAGTAACTAATCTATTGGCTAGAATTTTATGGTAAGATACCTTAGAAAAAAATTATTTTTTGTACCTAGGATTGAACCTAGGGCCTTTGCACTGTCCTCAGCCCCCTTTTTTGTTTTTTATTTTGAGACAGGATCTTACTGAGTTACTAAATTGCTGAGGTGGGGTTGAAGTTCAGGTTCTCTTCTTGCTTCTCCTTTGGAAGCTGTGCCGCCCCACACCTGGCTTCTAGAAATATTTTTAATCTACAAAGCCAGCATAAAATTATTTTAAGATATAAATAATTAGTTCTTGACTTTAAAAATTAAGTGAAAAATAGTTCCCCCAGGGGTTATGGAATTGGTATTATATGTATATCTTTAACACTGTAGCTTCTAATCTGTTCCATGTGGTTTATAACAGATTATTGGCTAGTTCCAGAATACTAACTTCATTCTGACTACAGTTATTCTGAAGTTACTGCTGTAACTCTGCTGTATTGAGAATTATTCTTAGATCTCATGTGTGAAATAGATCGAGAAGGAAATAATTAATTCATATTATTTGCCCTTTGTTAGCTATTCTTGGCTTAGGAGTTTTTATACAGTGGATTACACTAGAATGATATACTCACAGAAAGCTGTAGTTCCTCCCTGGCTTGGATGTTCATGTAACTAGTATCCTTTACCTCCCCCCCCCAAAAAAAATCCTTGACCCTCTGAGGACAATTTTAAAAGAATCAGTATATATTACATTTAATTTTCTAGAGAGTTGCTGCTAAAATGCCCTTCCAGAATGAATTCTTCAGATTTTGACTTCTTAAAGCACATTTTAGATTAACCTTGGCCATGGACAAGAATAGTAGCAGCACTCTGTCTAGATGTATTTAGTAGTGTATTTGTATTCTAGGTACTGGGACTCAAAGATGGAATTACACAGGGCTCTTATCCCTAGAAAACAGTATCTTTGAAGATAGGCAAATATAATAAGTAAGTATATATAATACACTGAAAAATCTCATGGTAGAAATAAGCAGGCTCTGAAGAATTTAGTTCTAAAGAGTGAGGATTTGAACCACTGCATTTCTTTGGGGTTCTGCACCTGGATTCCATGCTTGGACTTGAGAGGATTCTGTGAATTCTTTGAAATTATTATTTTTTTAAACTGATTTTATTGGTATCTGTTATATGTACATTATGATCACATTCAACATTGAGGGTTTACTAGTAACATGACACATTTTGATTCTCATTCCCTTGCCTTCCCTACAACTCCCTGCCCTCTATGTACATAAACCTTGTTTGTGTGAACTCTGCATGCACATTTTTCTGGGGAGAGAGGTCCATACCTTCTAATTGCATTCTTAAACAAATAAAAAACATTTTTTTTTTTTTGTCTAATGCCAGGCTTTTACTTGATTATCTATGTGGGTGCTTGTAGTTTTAACTGAGATGTGGAGAAAAATAGGATAAAGTAGGGGAAAGGAAAGAACATTTGGTGTACAAAATATCATTATGTTTAGAGTAAGCATGTTTTAAAGGAGCTATGAGCCTACTTTTAAAACAAGTACCTGACAGCCAGAGATTTAGCAAGTGCAGAGTCCCTGGTTTGATCCCACATACCACAGTGCCTGGAGTGGTGACTCACACCCACCACCAATTAGTACCACATACCACAGTGCTGGGCTCACCCCTGTAATCCCAGCACTTGGGAGGCAGAGGCAGGAGGATTGCTGAGTTCGAGGCTTGCTCTGGCTACATAGTAAGCTCAAGGCCAGCCTAAACTACAAAGCAAGACCTGTCTCAAGAAAACAAAACATAAGTACATCATATGTGTTTTCACTCCTTTAATATTTTTACTTAGGGAAAGTATTTTATATTTGCAGGTAAAATGATCTGAGTTTTATGTCTTGGATTTTGATGATTATAATTTTTATTAAGCAGATTAAACCTTAAATTATTATTAATTATTCATTAGCTTTTACATTTTTAAAAGTGAGGACACAGTTATATTAGCATTTCAAGTTGCTTATTTGAAACAAACATTAGCATTGATGCTCAACAGAAAGCTTGCATAAGAGCATGCAGTACGGAATACACGTATAAGTATCAAGTCAGTTAAAGAGGATGTTTGATTATTTCAAAATACTAGTAGACTGGCTTCAATCATATTGATAGGTGTTGATTAAATATAACCTGTTTAGATATTTTATGTCTTTGAATCAGATTACAGTTTGAGAAAGTTAAAACATTAAGTACCCAGTCTCCTGAAAGGGCACACTCAACTAATAGGCTGCTAGTTGTTTATAAATACTTGGAGTACACTTAGTTGTATCTCCATAATTATTTAATTTCTACTTTCAATTCTCTCCAGATATAATACTGTAGGTTTTAAGATTTTTAGATTTGTATATTACTAATAAACTTTGCAGTGACTGGCACAATATTGCAACTATGGTCTTTAGTTAATGCAAAGCTACATTTTGATGTAGACAAGGCTGTTTGGTTTATTTTTTCCCCACGCTCTGTCTTTTCAGATTGAATTACTGATTTTTCCCCCTTTGTTTTGTTTGTTGTGGTTTTGATGTTTTTTTTCCTTTCAGCTAAAGGAGCAGCCCACTGGTTTTCAAGAAGTGCCAAAGTGCACTGACTGTCTCATGATGACTGGTGCCTCAGGGAGGGTCATGATTCCTGGATACAGGATCGACCTGATCCTGGATGTCACTTCAAGCAGTCAGATCGTGGGGAAAAGCCTTGTCTAATGGCTAGCCTTCCTCAAATGTCTGATGCTAGTCATCTCGGAAGGTCTCAGAAAAAGCCTTAAAGGTGAGCAGAGTAGAGTGTAGTTCTCTCTGGGGGCTGTGATTATATTTGTTGGAGAACCTAATTCAACATAGAAGGACAACCTTAACCTGACAAATCCAGGTTCTATTGGTAAATCAATTTTAAGCTTATAAATTTACTGATGATATCGGATCCTGACTTTTGAGTTATTGAAAACTACCTTTCTAAACGTAATATATATATTATATATATATATATAATAAATGCATGAGGCTTTCAGTTCAATATCCAGCGTATTTTTAAATATATATATATTATATATACATATACATACACATGTATATATATACATATACATACACATATATATATATACAGAAGAATTTGGTATTTTCTAGGCTCTTCAGAGCCTTAGGCTAGTATTTGTTGTCTTAAACAGATGTGGCTTTGCTCTGATTACAAAATTTTAAGTTTTTAACTTCAAATTTAAAAATTTTACCTAATGAGGTATATAGTAATTATTTTTCAGGCAGTTGAGTTTTAGGTGTTGAAGGACAAGTTTATACTTCACTTATCTATCATTGAAAACTAAAAAACCCTGCTACCTTAGAAGCCATTTGGATTTTTGTAGCTTATGTTCTGTTATATTCAATTTGCAGAATATTCTACTTCATTGAAATAATTTTTTTTAGTACCTTAAAAAATTTCTTGAGGGGTTTTGAACATTTCAGCTTGGGAAAATTTAATCTAGAGGTATCTTTTCTATGATTTGAAGCACTTTACAATCTGATTGCTAATGTAAATAATCTTGATTGCTAAATTTTAAATGAACTGCTGTCTTATCCTGAGACTATTTCTTTATTTTACTTTGGTTTTTTTTGTGGAGCCACCTCTGTTAGCAAAAAACAATAACAAGGTATGACCCATCCCCAATATATGTACATTTTTAAATTTTAAAGTTACATATATATCACTGCTCTATTCATGTCATTATCTTAGAAAACATACCAAAATAGAAGTTAGAAAAGATAAGATGAAAATACTTATGTAAAAATGTTCTAAAATGTTTTTCCTATTCACCATAGGGTTTTTTTATTATTATTATTATTATTTTAATCTCTCTATGTATAGGTGAGCCTTGCCTTCACTTCATGTGTAGCCCAGGCTGGCCTTGACTTGGAACAATCCTTCTGCTTTAGCCTCCTGAGTGCTGGAATTACAGGTGTATACCACCAACCTTGGCTTATAAAATGGATTGTAATGTACACTGTGGGTCAACAGATTTTTTCTTTAAGGAACCAGATAGTGAACATTTTAGATTTTTCATCTTACAAGGTCTCTGGTAGAACTACTCAACTCTGCTGTTGAAAGACAGGAACAGCCACAGACAGTATGATAAATGAATAAATATGACTGTGTTCAATAAAAAAGCTAATACTTTTTAATTTTCCTAATTTAAAAAATTTAAATATTTATATTGTTTGGTGGTGCTGGATATTGAACTGAAAGCCTCATGCATGCTAGGTAAACACTAACTTTTAGCTATGGCCTCAATAAAATTTAATTTCCAAAAGTAGACTGGGCTGGATTTGGCCAGTAATCACAGTGAGCTGAACCATGAAGAATCCCTGTTTTGTTGATTATTGCCCTAGATCTTGGAGTTGTGTTGCACTACTTAAATTAGGTCCTTTCCACATGTTTTAGAATGGACTTTATATGTAATTGATCTTCTCTAATGAATTGGGCAGAATAATACTAGGACTCTCAGAATGTATTCCCTTTAGTTTGAAATAATTACTGAAGAGCCGTGAAATTCAGAGATAAGATTAAATGCTGAGTCATGAGTCTAATAACATAGGTAAAGTTAAGGCATGTTAAAGATGATGATTAAAGATACAGTTTAGATAGGATAATGTAGTTGAAAGAGAGGCAAGATCTGGCTCTGGGAGATATCTTAAGTTGGACCTTGAAAAATTTATGTATTTTAGATAGGTCCAAAGGGCTAAAGGTGTTAGAAAAGAGTTTGGGAAAACCCTATGTACTTTAGGATCGATAGTTGGTAGTTAGTATTCAAGAAAAAAGTAGTAGAAAATGAGAGTCAACAGATGACATTGGCCTATCCTGTATGCTCTGCCATTATTATCTTTTTTTTTTTTTTTGAGACAGGGTCTCGCTTTGTACTTCAGGCTGGCCCTGAGCTCACTATGTATAGCCCAGGCAAGCCTCGAACTCAGCAATCCTCCTGCCTCTGCCTCCAAGTGCTGTGATTATAGGCGTGAGCCACCACACCTGCCTATTATCTAATTATTATCAATTATTATTTTATAGTTTGATAGTAACTTGTTAAGATTTTAGTTCAGGAGAAAGTTACCAGATTTGCATTTTAGAAAGAGTGGTGATGGTGTAGAATATACTGGAAACACTTTTTTTTTTTTTTTTTTTTTTTTTGAGACAGTCTCACTTTGTAATTCAGGCTGGCTCTGAGCTCACTATGTATGTAGCCTAGGCAAGCTTCGAACTCAGCAGTCCTCCTGCCTCTGCCTCCCGAATGCTGGGATTACAGGCGTGAGCCACCACGCCCTCTCATTGTGGTATGTGGTATTGATTGTTGGTGGGTGTGAGTCTCTACGCACAGCATTGTATGTGGTTTCTGGGGATTGAACTCAGGACCTTGCGTTTGCATGGCAGGTGCTGGAACCACTGAGCTAAATCTCCAGCTTGGGAATAGATTTTGTGGCAACTCACCTGATTTTACTTTCTCCTAAAAGAGGATATAGTTGTTGATGGGTTGATTTATATCAGACATAAAATTGAGAAATTTGGAATACTTTGGCAATAAAAACTAGTGAAGTACTTACATGCTAAAACATATAAATGTGTATCAGAAACATGCTAAGTGCAAAAAACCACATATGGTATGATTCCATTTAAGGAAGATGTCCTTAAGGTAGACCAGTGGTTGCCTGGAGGTGCAGTGGGAACTGACTTGCAAGTGGGAACAGGGATCTATTAAGGTGATGGAAATGTTCCAAAACTGTAATGATGACTGTATGGTCCTGTAAGTATTACTATACATCATTGAATTGAACCCTTAAAATGGATGAAATTTGTGTAATTATACCTCAGTAGAGTTATTAAAAAATAGAAGGACTTGACTCTTACAATTTGAGTAAAACTTCGTTAAAGAAAGTATTTCTGCTTATACTTTGACTTTCTCACAGCAGAGAAAATTTGGTATTTACATGTGTGTCCTATTTATTTGACCTAAGAGTGTGGGATCCAGAGAAAGGGAACATAACTAGGACCTCTGAATTTAGGTTCTAGTCTCCTGTGAGTCCACGGCACACAGCGAAATAATTTATAGCCTAGAGAAATTGAGCTTGAGCCTGATCCATGCTACTGTGGGTAGCAAAAGACACCAGGCTCCAGCCTGTCACACTTTTATTCAGCACCTCTCCAATAACAAAAATGTAACAAACTCAGAAGGCAGGGTAATAGAGCAGTTCCACCTTGAAGCATCACAGCATGTGGGACGACCAGAGTCCTTGTTGTTATCCAAGGTGAAGGTGAGCTGAATGCAAAGTCTAGGCAGCCAGGAAGGGCATTCCAATTATTCCTCCCAGACAGGATTCTTTTGCAACATAGTTAAGTCCAAAGTCTGTCTGCAGGAAGGCCTGGTCAGTTTTGACCTTCTAATTATTTCTCCCAAACAGGATTGTTGCCAACATAAGAGTATGGTCTCAATGTGCATCCATTTAGCTAGAAATGTCTCTTAATTTATCTTTCTTTCTGGGTGAGTAATGCTCCATTTTATATTTTAAAAACACACACACAAACATCTTCATCCAGTCTCCAGGTAATAGGCATTTATGCTCTTTCCAAGATTTAGCTACTACAGACTGAGCTGCTATAAACATGGATGCACATGCATTGCCATGGTATGATGCTTTTATTTCTTTTGGAAAGATACCAAGCAGAGGACTAGCTGTGAAACAGGAAGAAAAGATCCAAAGGGGAAGAAGAAATGGGGTGTAGCAGTAAGAAAAGAAGGGAAAGAAAAAATATGAGAAAAGAATACAAAATTAAAAAAAAATTTTTTTGTACCTATGAAGGGGTGCAGGGGTCAACGGGAGGGAAGAGCAAAGGAGCAAAAAACAAGAGCCCATGTATAGGTAAAAGTTCCTAAGGAGGAATGTGATCATATTGTATACCTAAAATGTACCAATAAACTTAATGAATTTTAAAAAACCTTTCTGTATTGCTGCTTATGAAATGATTACTTTTCCTCTGGACAGAAATTTAAACTGTAACTGAAAGGAATTAGTTTTTCAGAAAAACTTGGATTGTAACTTATAGCTATGCAGTGGGACTGTTGGAACTACTAACTAAATAATCAGGTTATCAGTACATTTTATAGAATTTGACTTTTTTTTTTTTTTTTTTTTTGAGACAGGGTCTCACTTTGTAGTCCAGGCTGGCCCTCAGCTCACTATGTAGCCCAGGCAAGCCTCGAACTCAGCAATCCTCCTGTCTCCGCCTCCCGAGTGCTGGGATTACAGGCGTGAGCCACCACGCCAGGCACTGTGGTATGTGGTATTGATTGCTGATGGACGTGAATCACCACGCCCAGCATTGTTGTATGTGGTTGCTCAAGACCTTGCACTTGCAAGGCAGGTGCCGGCACCACTGAACTAAATCTCCGGCCCAGAATTTGACTTTTAATAATTTTAAAAATTTCCTTGTTAAATATGAGGAAACTGTTCTTCAATGCTTATGTCAGATAATAGCATTAAAAGTTAAAAGCATTCTAAGTGAAATTAACCTGATACCTTTTCAAGGGAATGCTTGTTAAAGGAAGAACTGAAATATGATGCTTTTGAAATTACAGATTATTTTCTCATAATCTTAACAGTTACAGAAAATAAAAGAATAAAAAACAACTGGGAAGTGGTTGACTTGAATATTCATAGACTCTACTGTGTGCTAAGCACAGTTTCTTAGCAAAATGTGAAGGCGTTTACTATATGCTTTTGTTTCTGGCTGTTAGAATAATATATGAAATTGAATATAATGCTTAATTACGTAAATTTTTATTGCTTACAAGCTAACTTCACATTTCACTCAATTCTCAATTTTGTGGAAATTGAATACTGAATAAAACTGATTTCCAAAGTAAAAGGCAGAGCTAGGAACTTGAGCTAGGTTTTTTTTTCTTTTTCCTGATATCCTTTGCTCTTTACATTTAATATGAAATTTAAATAAAAAACAACAAAAACTAGTACTGTACTATCAGTGCAATAGACTTGATAGTTGAAAAATAAACCGCACACAATTTTTTGTCATTTGATTTTCAAAAAGGGCGAAGCATAACCCTCTCAATAAATGGTACTGAAGCAACTGAATATTCATTCACATGCAAGAGAATAAAGTTGAATCTTCTATGTAATACCATAGACAAAACTTAAGTCAGAATGGCCCAAAGACCTGATATAAAAGCTAAAAGTCTAGTAGAACTTGGAAGAAAACAAATACAAATATTCATGGAGTAGGATCAGATAGTAGTTTCATTAGATATGACAGTTGAAGCACAAAGAATAAAACATAAATTGGATTTTACCACAATTAGAATACTTGTGGTTGAAAGGATACAATCAAGAAAGTGAATGGGAAAAATATTTGAGAATCATTTACCTGAGGAGGACTTAATATCTATAATATATATCAGCTAGTGAGTGGGTAAATACAGTAAAATGTATATTCATACAATGGAATATTATTCAGCCTTGAAAGGCATTGCATTGGGAAAAAGTAAGAATCAAGGTATATCATGTACAGTATTAATTCTCCATGATGAATGTAATCATTAATATATTCCTAGTACCAATAAACTTAATACAGGAAAAGAGAGGAAATTCTGAGACTTGCTGCACCATGGATACTCAATGAAAACATGCCAGTGAAATAGATGGAATGCAAAAGCTGCTTACTTAGTATATTCCATTTCTGTGAAATGTCCAGAATAGTAAAAGAAGTAAGTGGTGGCTAGTGGCTCCAGGTAAGGGGAGGCTGCTTATAAATGTGAAGGTCCCTTTTCAGGTGATGGAAGTGATCTGAAGTTAAAGTGGTGATGATGGTTGCTTAACTTTACCTTCTTATATCAGCCACTCGTAAGTAAAAAACAGCTGCCTTTTATCCTGCTTCCTTCTTTAATGACAGTCTTCTTAATTCCAAGGTAGTCAATTTAGTAATCATTTCTGATAGTGTCTTGGGCTTCTCTGTTTCTTTTTTATTCTTTATTCTGTTATCAGTCTGGCTTCTCATACAATCTTTTTTTTCCCCCAGTACCAGTGATCCAACTTAGGACCTTGGCTTGCCAGGCAAGTGCTGTACCACTGAGCTACATACCTGGTCCTACTTTTCTAAATAAAGACAATAATAACATCTTTGTCTTCTAAATCCAAAAATTTTTATTGATCTCATTCATGAGATTTTGCTAATACCATTGAATTCTTTTTTCTTTAAGCTTCTCTTTACTTTTTTGGGGGGTACTGAGCATCAAACTGAGAACCTTGTGCTTGCGAGGCAGACACAGTGCCAATGAGCTAAATCCCTGGCCCATTCTCTTAACTTCTTTGTTCACATTCTTCCAGCTTTCCTTTGGCTTTCAGTTATGTTTTTATCCCTATTTTTGAGTTAATTTGTTTATCCCTAAATGTTATTGCTTTAATTACAAATTTTTTCATCTTTTTATTGAAATATTCAATAGGCAACTTAATACATTCTCATTGCTAACTCACCCAGTATATATGTTTTCATCTATAAATTTCTAAGACTTGTTTTTCTAATTGATTTTTGATGTTATTTAGGCATTTTTCCTCTATTTCTTTTCCTCGGGATATCTGTTTATCCTAACAAGGCCTAAAATGTCTTTTATGATTTAATTACAACATTTTCTGAAGCTTATGAGCTTTATATAGCTTCTGGGTGCTTTACAACTGCTGAGCTGTTCCCATCAAGAACAGCCTTGTGTTATAAATGCCTGTTCTAGAGTACTTACCGTCTTCCTATCTTTCTGTTCTCCCTTTCCTAATTATCTGATAGTGTACATCCTGTGAAGCTTTCAGGCATTTTGTTTTTCCCCTGTCAGTATAGTTCTTCTGTGAATTCTGTTACCTGCTTATTTATCTTAGTGTGCATTGAGTTCCTCAAGCAAGATGTGCTTCAAGTGCCTCGTTGAATTCCTGGATATAGATAGCCCTTTTATAAATACTTGTGGAATGGGAAATAAATGAATGACATCTGGATTGTCCAAATGGGACCTGTAATTTGAAGCCAAAGATGTTATGTATACTTGAATATTATGAGAAGTATTTAAGATTTAAAAATAACATTTTAATTTAAGTGTTAGATATATTTCAGGCTTTTGCCTTTGACTAATTTCTCTTTTAAGCTTTTGAGTGCTGTCCTATATTCCCATGACTTCATTTATTATCCATGGCTGGTAACTCAGAAAATCTACTGCTTTATTGTTCCTTTCTCCCATCTAACTAACTGTGTACTGGATATGTCAGCTTGGGTGTTTTTAAATCCCTCAAACTTGACCTATTCATTTGTGAGAATAACATTTGCCTAGTTACAGCCATCATTATTTTTCTGCCTCAAATATTATACCTGTCACTTAATCCTTCCCTAGTATTTGTCTCTTAATACCTTTTGAATACCTTTTTTTATTTTGAGTCTCTCTTTGTAGTTCAGGCTGGCCTTGAGCTCACTATGTAGCCCAGGCAAGCCTGGAACTCAGCAATCCTCCTGCCTCTGCCTCCCAAGTGCTAGGATTACAGGCGTGAGCCACCACGCCCAGCTAGAATACCTTTTTTTTTTTTTGCTTTTTTGGAGACAGGGTCTCGCTTTGTAGTTCAGGCTGGCCCTGAGCTCACTATGGTGCCCAGGCAAGCCGCCGCGAACTCAGCAATCCTCCTGTCTCTGCCTCCTGAGTGCTGGGATTACAGGCGTGAGCCACCATGCCCAGCATTATACGTGGTAACCGGGGATCGAACCAGGTCCTTACGCTTGCGAGGCAGGCGCCGGAACCACTGAGCTAACACTCCGGCCCTTTTTTTTTTTTTTTTGAGACAGGGTCTCACTTTGTAGTTCAGGTTGGCTCTGAGCTCACTATGTAGCCTAGGCAAGCTTCGAACTCAGCAATCCTCCTGTTTCTGCCTCCCGAGTGCTGGGATTACAGGCATGAGCCACCACGCCTGGCACTGTGGTATGTGGTATTGATTGTTGGTGGGCGTGAGTCTCTACGCCTAGCATTGTTTGTGGTTACTGGGGATCGAACTCAGGACCTTGCACTTGCGAGGCAGGCACCGGAACCACTGAGCTAACCCTCCGGCCCTTGAATTTGTTTCTAAATTCAAAATCCCTGGCCTATTCTCTTACCCATTACATACATACATACATATATGTGTACACATATATTTTTATTTTTTTATTTGTTTTTTCAATTTTTTTTTTTTTTGAGACAGGGCCTCGCTTTGTAGTTCGGGCTGGCCCTGAGCTCACTGTGTAGCCCAAGCAAGCCTCGAACTCAGCAGTCCTCCTGCCTCTGTCTCCTGAGTGCTGGGATTACAGGCGTGAGCCAGCATGCCCGGCACTGCGGTATGTGGTACTGATTGCTGGTGAGAGTGAGTCACTGTGCCTGATACTGTTGTATGTTGTTACTGAGGATCAGATCAGGGACCTTGTGCTTGCTAGGCAGGCCCCAGAACCACTGAGCTAAATGTCTGGGCTTTTTTTTGAGACAGGATATCACTTATTCAGGCTGGACTTGAATTCTGGGTAGCCCAGCCTGACCTCAGACTCACGGTGATCCTCCTGCCTCAGCCCTTTGAGTATACCTGGCTAAATTTTTAAAGTGTAAGTCAATTGTGCAAATAATTAAAAAACTATGCCACCAGAATTATAAGCAAATAAGATGATCATATGATTGGATAATCTAAACTCAACTTATTTCTTTTTCTCCAGTAATGAGAGTTGAACTCAGGGAGCACTGCACTACATCTCTAACCCCTTTTTTTCTCCCTCTAGTACTGGGGATTGAGCTCAGGTAGGGCCTTGCGCTTGCTAGACAGGTGCAGCATCATTGAGGATTAACCCAAACCCCCTTTCTTAATTTTTAATTTGAGACAGAGTCTTGCTAAGGTGTCCATGCTATCTTGAATTTGGAGATCCTTCTGTCTCAGCCTTCCAAGTAGCTGAGATTGCAGGTATGCACTATCATGTTCATTTAAATACAGCATTTTTGAAAGTTAAAGGAGACAGTATTAATAAACTGAGGGATTTACAGAATATCTCAGTGGGGCCATGTGTGATAATGTGATTATATCTATTTATCATTCTTAACTATTTTTCCCAGTCATAGTTACTCCTTTTAACTGTTTTAACTGTTTTTTTGAGTGTGCAATTCTAGAAGTAATGCTTATATATTGCTTACATTCTCCTTTGCCAGTATCAGGTATTACTGATTTTCTTATTGAAGAATATGAGGGATTGTCTGTTGTTAAACTTTTCCTCATTGTAGCTGTATAATTAGATTCTATATATTGTTTTGTTGTTTTGCTTTGTTTTTTTTTTTTTATTTTAAGACTATTTAGTCCAGGCTGGCCACAAACTCATGATTTTGTTGTCTCAGCCTATCAAGTGCTCAGATATAGGTGTGTGCCACTGTGTTGTCAGCATATACTGTTTTTCCTTTTACTTTATTATTTTGCCTAAGAAAACTGAGTACTTAATCACTGATGAATGTTCAGTCTCTTCTCAAGAATAATAAAATGCTTCTCCATATGACCCAAATATATTAGTTTATCATTTCTACCACCATCATTACCACTTGTACTAGAGCTCAGTTATTGTGCTCCCTATTCAAATCTGTAAAGCTCTCTAGGACTGTAGGTGAGCAGTTTTCCTAGAATTGTCCTACAGATAATTATGAGATTTTCTTCTACTTTTCTTTTGTGGGACTTTTATTTTCTAGATCTGTTATCTTTTTTTTTTTTTTTGAGACAGGGTCTTGCTTTGTGAAGTGTTGCTAGTCAGCTGAATACTTTGACTCCTGTGGGAATTGCAAAGATTATTGTTGCTGAAGTAAAGTATGCTCGTGTGTCAACGTCTATACCTACTGTAAATATGTGGTGGGCTCATACAATGAATCCTAGGAATCCAATAGATATTATTGCTCATACTATTCCTATATATCCGAAGAGTTCTTTTTTGCTTGAGTAGTATGTTACGATGTAGTTCAGGCTGGCCTTGAGCTCACTATATAGCCCAGGCAACCCTCACACTCACAGCAGTCCTGGCTCTGCCTCCTGAGTGGTGGAATTACAGGTGTGAGCCACCATGCCTGGCATTGTTGTATGTGGTTACTGGAGATTGAACGCAGATCTTGCAAAGCAGACGCTAGAACTACTGAGCTATATTCCCAGCCCTGTCATTGTTATTCTTTCAAAAGTGTTCTTTCATTGGCTAAGTAAGTAAAGTGTTTGACTTTCACTGAAGTCTGCATATCCTTTAATTAAAATGAAATTCATATAACAGAATTAATCTTTCTTCGGTGGTGGTATAGTAGTGGTACCTGGTGATTGCTAGGGCTTCATGTATACTAGACAAATGCTGTTCCACTGAGCTAATTCATACTCCATACCCACTATTTTGTTTGGACGCTGGACATTGAACCCAGGGATTAATGCATGCCTGACCAGTGGTTTACCACTGAACTATACCCCCAGCTTACAGTTCTTTCCTTCCTTCCTTCCTTCCTTCCTTCCTTCCTTCCTTCCTTCCTTCCTTCCTTCATTCCATCCTGCCTTCCTGCCTTCCTGCCTTCCTTCTTGCCTTCCTGCCTTCCTTCTTTCCTGCCTCCCTCCTTCCTTCCTTCCTTCCTTCCTTCCTTCCTTCCTTCCTTCCTTCCTTCCTTCCTTCCTTCCTTCCTTCCTTCCTTCCTTCCTTCCTTCCTTCCTTCCTTTCTTCCTATTTATTTTTGTGGTACCAGGGATAGAATTCAGGCCCTTGTGCTTCCAAAGTAGGCATGGTACCATCCCCTTTTTAAATAAGACTGATACTTCGGAGAATGTAAAATGCTATAAAAGTGCAGTAAATTCTAGGATCGGCAGATCTCTTTCATGTACCTCTTAACCAGTCATTTCTGTTTGAATATTACTGAATCTAGAATTGTTTATTTCAGAAATATTTAGAAAAAGTATGGGGAATTAAGAATGTTTTAAGGGTAAGAAAAGAGAATGTTTTAAGGTAAAACCTTAGAAGTTGTTTGAGTCTTAAACGTGTCTACTGAGAAGGTAGAAAATAAATCTAACATCTTTGTTTTGTGATGAGTGGGATTTAAGTCTATACTGTACTGTACTCAAAGGGAACATGATCTAAGAAGTACTCGTTTCACTGAAAATAGCATTTTATTTGAAGCTTTGCTCCTATCTTCATTATCCAAGTACATCTGAATAATCGAGACTGACTGAGAGTGGGACTTGAGGTTGGAAATTCCAGCTTTCTACTTACTAAATCACAAAAACATTTAGCATTGGTTTGATTAGAACATGTGTCTTCTTGCCCTTTACTGTGCCCAGGTGCCTCTTTGAATTCTTAGGTTCTGTAACAAAGAAAAACAAATTGACAAGCATCCAGTTGAATCTTCAAAGATTTTGAAAAGCTTCTAGCAAGGTAGTTTTTTAAAGTATACTGGTTCAGCTACTCTTATTAAAATACAAATAATACTTGGTTTAAAAGACACTTTTTCTCTATTTCAAAGACAGAATTGGTTAGTAGTCATGAAAATAGAGTGGTTCTACTCCAAGCTGTTGTCTGGGATCTTAGGTTCTTTTTGCTTTGTTCCTGTGTCTGCTTTCACTTGAATGGTTGTTGTGTCTTTGTTGTTGTTTTGTTGGTTTGTTTTCCTGCAGTACTCGGCATTGAAGTCAGGGCCTTTACACTGAACTACCTCCCGAGGCATTTTCTTCACTCCCTTTTTTTGAGTTTGGAATCTTTCTAAATTGCCTTCACTGGACTCAAACTTGGGATCTTCTGCCTCAGCATACCAGAGTGCTGGGATTACTGTGTACCGCCATGCCCACCTTTTTTTTTTTTTTTGCTTTTTTTTGAGTCTCGCTTTGTAGTTCAGGCTGGCCCTGAGCTCACTATTGTGCCCAGGCAAGCCGCCACGAACTCAGCAATCCTCCTGTCTCTACCTCTCGAGTGCTGGGATTACAGGCATGAGCCACCATGTCTGGCATTGTGGTATGCGGTGTTGATTGTTGGTGGGCGTGTCTCCACACCCAGCATTCTATGTGGTTACCGGGGATCGAACTCAGGTCCTTGCGCTTGCGAGGCAGGCACCAGAACCACTGAGCTAACCCTCTGGCCCCATGCCCACCTATTGATGCTACTTTAAAAAAAAAATGTTATAGGTAGATTTTAGGTATACATAATGAATGATCCCATTCATCATAGTGGATTTGTACCTCTACATAATTAACATATCTTGATTAATATATCTTTCCCTCAGTCTCTTCGCTCTTTATTTACAGATGTTTTATTTCCATTTTTTCTTCTATTCTTTTTTCATTTTTCTTTCCCTCACAGCCTTCCTTGTTCCCCTTCACATTTGAACATTTTCTTCCTATTTTCCAGTATACATTTGGGACCTTATTTATACTTTGTGTATCTCACACTAGTGAAAGAATGTGATATTTAAACAGGTGTGTCCCTTTTATTTCATTTAAGAGTATAGTCTCGAGGTACATACTGATGCTGCTTTTATAATACTTCTTTTTTGGGGGGGTATTAGAGATTGAACTCAGGTTCTTGTGCTTCCCAGGCAGGCATGGCATCACTTAGCTACATCTCTGGTCCTGTAATACTTCTTTTAACTGAATTTCAGCCTCTGAGAAGAAGTAAAGACTGTAGAGAGCTACTTCTCAACTCATGACCTGAAATTTACACATAACAGTTCTATCAGAATCTGTTAGCTAGAACTTGGCTATGCTTAGCTACAAGGCAGAGAGGGAAGTGTAATTGCTGTGAATCTAGCTAAAACTTTGTGGGGGGGGGTTGAGTAGTAGAAGGAAGGAGGAGAAGGAATTAGATTTGGACATGTCAGTTGTGAAATTAAAGGTGTGATAAATTCTTTAATAGCTACTTGAAGGCTTCTTTGCTTTCTGGTATGATAGCTTGTTCTGAACTTATTGAGTATATTTTTTGCTTCAGGTCAGGTTTCATGTGTTAGCAAATGGTTTATGGAGACCATAATTTGGGCTTTACGAGTAATGGTTACTGTTGAGTTGGTCAGTGTTTTTAGAACTTTTCAGTGGACAGAGCTAGGAATAGGGGAAACCTTTTTTTTTTTTTTTTTTTTTGAGACAGAGTCCTAGGCTGTAGTTCAGGCTGGTTCTGAGCTCACTATGAAGCCCAGGCAAACCTCAAACTCAGCAGTCGCCCTGCCCCTGCCTCCTGAGAGCTGGGATTATAGGTGTGACCCATCACACTTGGCACTGTGGGATGTGGTACCTATTGCTAGTGGGCGAGCCACCATGCCCCCTGTTGTTGTATGTGGTTACTGGGGATCGAACCAGGGACCTTGTGTTTGCTAGGCAGGTTGTGGAACCACTGAGCTAAATCTTCAGCCTGGAGAAATAATTTTTAATAAATTCATACTGATGATACCATTAACTCTGTTAATATGTGGAATAACATTAATTTTTGAAATTAATATTGGTAAGCTATTGTTTTGCAACTAAACATAACAATCCTGTTAATACATTTTGTAGATGAGGGAGCTGATACACAAAAGTGATGCCATATGTAAACAATCATGAGAATCTAGGAAGCAGCAATCTGTCATTGTTTAGAGTAAAGTCAAGTAGAAATAGGTTTTTGTTTTGCTTTTTTGGGTTTGTTTTTATTTTTGTTTTGAGACAAGGTCTCGGTATGTCTTCCAGGCCAGCTTTGAACTCACTATGTAGCCCAGGCTGGCCTCAAACTCAGGGCAATCCTCTTGCCTCAGCTTCCTGAGGGGTTACAGGTATGCACCACCACACCTGGCCTAGAAATGTTTTTTTAATAGACAACAATGTATTGTACAGTGTAAATATTAGATGTAAATTCAGATATGTAATAGTCATGGGGCAAAGGAAGAATGTAAGTTTAAATTTTTGTCAGAACCTGTATTAACTTGAATAAACACTAGCAATCTCTTTTTTTAGACAGGGTCTCGCTTTGTAGTTCAGGCTGACCCTGAGTTCACTATGTATCCCAGGCAAGCCTCAAACTCAGCAGTCTTCTTGCCACTGCTGAGTGCTAGGATTACAAGTGTGAGCCACCATGCCCGACATTGTGGTATGTGGTACTCATTGCTGGTGGGCATGAGTCATGCCCAGTATTGTTGTATGTAGTTATCGGACCTTGCGTTTGCAAGGCAGGCATAGGAAGCACTGAGCTAAATCTCTGGCCCTAGTAATCTCTTCTAACAAGGTTTCCTTTTATCTTCGTATCTTCCCATTGATAATAGTAAATTTCTTTGAGTCCTTGAAATATAGTGAGTGGTACCTTGGCTTATGAACTTAATTTATTTTACAGTATTGGAAAAGATAGCTGTGTTTGTGTCTATATAGAAGATGGCTGTGGTTATTTGTCACCTGTTACAGAGCTTGCAAACATAAACAAAATTTTGCCAGAATCTTTTGTGAACCAAATTGTTTCTAAACAAAAGCATTCATGAACTGAGGTACAGTACTATACCTATCCTTTATCCTCTTGAAAACAGGGTCAGTCTAAAAATTATTGACAGGAAGAATTTGCCTGTTTTCAGGAAGAAAGTAGCTTTAGATGTATGTGGTACTGTTATATGTGGTCAGTGCATATTTAGATGGGGTGATTTAGCTAATTCTCAAAGTGAGATTATTTGCTCTTCTAATGCTTCATGATAGTGATACTTATTATTGGTTGACTGATTGAGACAGAGTCTTTGTATTCAGGCTGGGCCTGAGCTGACTGAGCTCACTATTAGCCCAGGCAAGCCTTGAACTCAGCATTCCTCCTGCCTCTCCCTCCTGAGTGCTGGGACTACAAGCGTGAGCCAGCACTGTGGCACTGTGGTATGTGATACTGATGACTGGTGGGAGTGAGTCACCACACCTGCCTGGTGTTGTTGAATGTGGTTACTGGGGTTCAAACCATAGACCTTGCACTTGCCAGGCAGGTGTCAGAGCCAGTGAGCTAAATCTCTGGCTGCCTTCTTTGGTTGCTTTTAACAAGCATATCTGTCAATCATGAGTGAGGTGATTGAAGGTTAAGATCTGAAGAGAATAGGAAGTGGGAAGGAGTATGTTTTAAGAGTAAGAAACTAATATGAAGTTGATGTGCCTCATTCTGTGTGATAAAAGAGGGATCATAGTACAAATTGACAAAGAAGTTTGGGCTTGACCCATATAAGGAGCTTTGAGGCCATGCAAAGTAACAATTTTATTGGTATAGCAGTGACAGAAAACATTGAAGGTTTTACTAAGAGGCCAGGGATAGAAGAGAGACACTGGATATCAGAATGACAGGAAAGCAGTGTTACACTATTCTTGACAGTTAGCTTGTACAAAGAAGTTGCTTGCAGAAAAGAGAAAAAAGAGGACATTTCAAGGAGTATTTAGAAAATTAAATCAATAAAATTTGCTTACACATACTGTCTGTGGGGTTTAAGCAACAACAAGATGGCTTCTGCAAACCTGGGTAGATGATGATGCCTATTACAGAGCCTAGGGAAAATTAGAAGAGGAGTATTTTAGGTGAAGGAAAATCATGCATTCAGTTTTGAACATGTTCACTGAACTATTCAAGACTATCAAGTAGACAAGAGAATGGTTTTTGTGCTTAGAAGTGAGATATCAATTCAGCACATACAAGTTTTAAGAATATTACTTGAAGATAGGTGGTAATTAAGGCCAGGGGTTAGGTGGTTTGTTATTTTTTAGGATTGGCTGGGGTTTCGATGCTTACTGTTGGCATGTCATTTCTCTGTGGCTTTTGGCTTTTCATCATTCAGTAGTACAGGGTAGCCAAGCTTATATGGTGGCTGGTTTCCAGAGGAATATGGAAGTGGTCTTCAAGGTCTAGAAAGATTTTTGACCGAACAAAGACCATTATAACTTAGTTCATGTTGTTTTAGTGGAGTTAGAGGACTGGGAAGGACTAGATGAAGAAAAGTTCCTAATTATTGTATTATCTCTTATCTGTGCTGCTGATTTTTTTGAATAGTTGTAATTTCTTCTTTTTGCACATTGCTGTATCTTCCCTGTTAAAATCCTACCTGTTCATAAAACCTTAAGTGTTCAATCTTCCTTTTCTTTTATTATTTACTTTCCAGCAGTTCTGAAGTTTAGTTTCTATGCCATTATTTGTTTTTGCTATTTGCCTCATGATTTTATATTATTAAATATGTATATTATTATATTATTTTTGATCATGGTCTCATTCTGTATTGCTTCTCAACCTCCATAAGAGTCTAATTTTCAACAAACTCATTTTTCAACTAGCTGTTACACTACAGTCTTAGTAAATCCTAAAGTAGCATCATGATTATGATAAGTTCTCCACAACTAATTAATTGAAGTTGAGTTTTTCTTCAATTTAAATTCAGTTGCAGGGCCGGAGGGTTAGCTCAGTTGTTCCGGCACCTGCCTCGCAAGCGCAAGGTCCTGAGTTCAATCCCCGGTAACCACATACAATGTTGGGTGTGGTGACTCACATCCACCAGCATTCAATACCACATACCACAGTGCCGGGCATGGTGGCTCACGCCTGTCATCCCAGCACTCAGGAGGCAGAGGCAGGAGGATTGCTGAGTTTGAAGTTTGCCTAGGCTACATAGTGAGCTCAGAGCCAGCCTGAACTACAAAGCGAGACCCTGTCTCAAAAAAAAAAAAAAAAATTCAGTTGCAAATAATTAGTTTCTGAACCATTATCAGATATAAGATAATCATTCTTCTGTATCCCTCAGATAATCATTTACTCCTTTGTATGTCCTAAGTTCTTTTACTTTTGTACACATTAAAATTGTTTACTTCAGTATTTTTGAATGTGATAAATTTTAGTGTCTAGTAAGCTACATTTCATTAAATAACCCAAGTTGTAGTTTAACTTGTAATCTCCTTTTTTAAAAAAATGATCTTAAATAATAATTAAAATTTTTATGTTTATGATGACTTAATTCTTTTGTACTATGTTAACTTCTTTGGTAGTAGGTCAGCGTAGTAATCTGTAAAGAAGAAAAGTTAGGATTTGGTGTATTATAAAAAACATAGAGCAAGCCGGGCGTGGTGGCTCATGCCTGTAATCCCAGCACTCGGGAGGCAGAGACAGGAGGATTGCTGAGTTCAAGGCTTGCCTGGGCTACATAGTAAGCTCAGAGCCAGCTTGAACTACAAAGCGAGACCCTGTCTCAAAAAAAAAAAAAAAAAAAAAAAACCATAGAGCAAATAGTATATCATCAGGTTCTCCCTTACTCCTGAGGATTGAATCCAGAGCCTCCTTCATGGTAGACAGGTGCTCTGCCATTGAGCTAGATCCCCAGCCCTTTTTATGTGTTTCATGTCTCTTAATAAAGCAAGAATTTGTGAGGTTATATCCCTGTGGGTCTTAGTGAAAGTATGTCCACTGTATAAATTTTAATTGAATATTATACACAGAACTACATCAAATACTTGTGTGGCACCGGCATGTGGGATATTTCTCTAGCCTATGGTGTAGTTGTCAGGCAGAGTTTGCAGCTTGAGTCTTGTATCTTCTGTACTAAGTACATGTAAGGGCCATACGAATGAGCTTGATACACATGTGGAGAAGAAAACACTTGGTACTCATAAGAATTGTTCTCCCTGATTCTGTGTCTCACCTATATCTTGTACAGTTATGGCAATTATTTCATATCTCAGTGTTTTGAGGTAGAGAGAGCGTGATTCTTGTTGGTAGGACACTAAGAGGTACTTAGGTCTGATTAACACCCTTACTCTGCCCCTCTTTATTTGGTAGATACGTGGGGAGACAGACAAGAATCAGATCCTCCTCCTTACCTTCTCGCAAATTAGTAGGACAGGAAACCATGTAAAAGGGTGATCAAAACTTAAGTGAGAAATGCCATTGTAAAAAGTTATAAAATTTAATTTCTTTAGGAGCAGAAATGGTTGGCTAAAACATGCAAGTTGAAGGGGAAATCTGCTTAAATTTTGGTACAGATTAATAAACCTTACAGTGGTCTGCAGTATGATCCTCATCTAACCAGTTAGATTATATGCAAAAAAAACTGTTTAGATCCCTGAATTAAAGATGTCTAAAATAAATTGCTTTTATCTACTTTTACTGATTGTTAACTTTTGTTTATATTTTTGTACTCTGTCGTTTAAAAAATTGGTTACGTATCAGAATCTTGGTTATTTTAGATTTTGTAATAGTTTTTCTATTATAAGTAAACAAGCTAAAACATCTCCACTCTTATTTGACTTGTTACATCCTTATTAAATCAACAATCATGGGGCCTAGAATTTAGTTCAGTGGTTCCTGTGCCTGCCTACCAAGCGCAAGGTCCCTGGTTCGATCCCCAGGAAACACATACAACAATACTGAGCATTGTAACTCACACCCACCAGCAATCAGTACCACACACCACAGTGCTAGATGTAGTGGCTCATGCCTGTAAACCCAGCACTCAGGAGGCAGAGGCAGGAGGATTCCTGGGAGTTTGAAGCTTGCCTGGGCTACATAGTGAGCTCAGGGCCAGCCTGAACTATAAAGTGAGACCCTGACTCAAAAAAACAAAAATATTCTTGTGCTGGCTGCTCCACAGATAACTAAATAATTAAAATTGAAGCTGAGATTTGATGTAGTTTTAGCAAATTTACAAATAATTATGGTCTAAACCATTATCAAATAGAAGACATTTGAATAAAAAGAAAATTGTGCTTTCATAAATACAGAAGAGTTTGAGAAAGCCTTATGATTGATTGTAAGAAAGACTCAAAAGGATAGTAGGTGCTTTAAAAAACAAAAAATTAAACAGTCCTTCTAAATTTAATTTGTAGCTGCATATCTGGGTCAGCTCTATGATGATTACTGAAGATACCTGGATTGGCTTATTATTAAAATTAGTCACCTGTGCCAGGCGTGGTGGCTCATGCCTGTAATCCCAGCACTCAGGAGGCAGAGACAGGAGGATTGCTGAGTTCAAGGCTCGCCTGGGCTACATAGCTCAGGGCCAGCCTGAACTACAAAGCGAGACCCTGTCTCAAAAAAAAAAAAAAAAAAAAAAAATATATATATATATATATAAATAAATAAAATAAATAAATAAAATTAGTCACTTGAAATGATAGTATAAAAAACCTCAATTTTATCCAAGTTAAAAATTCTTTATAAACTGATTTTTTTTATTAGTCCATTAGACTGAAGTGTTTGCAAGTATGATCTTACAAAGACCCAAGTACAAGCCATTAGTATCATGGTTATGGGAAAATTACTATGCTATTGAATCATACATAAGTTATTCAGTTCTTAAAATTTACTACCTTGTCTTCTTTAGATGTTCTAAATTTAATTATATCTTGGGATTACTTGAATATATTCTATTCAGAGATGTTTTCCTAAAGTACAATCTTATTTTATTTATTTATTTATTTTTGAGACAGGGTCTCCCTTTGTAGTTCAGGCTGGCCCTGAGCTCACTATGTAGCCTAAGCAAGCCTCAAACTCAAGCAGTCCTCCTGCCTCTGCCTCCTGAGTGCTGGAATTACAGGGGTGAGCCACCACGCCCAGCACTGTGTGGGGTATGGTACTGATTGTTGGTGGGCGTGAGTCAACATACCCAGTATTGTTTGTATGTGGTTGCCAGGATTGAACCAAGGACCTTGTATTTGCTAGGCAGCCATTGGAATTTACTAAGCTAAATCTCTGGCCCTACAATCTTATTTCTAAAGTAGGGACTATAATAGTGTCTATTCTTTTTGCTTGTTTTAGGTAATATGTATTAAGTTTATGGTACCATGTGCAAAATACATTAGCTATGATTATTATTGTTTACTGTTATTACCCATGTATTGAGGATTGACGAGAGAAAGAAGAAGGAATGAAAAGTATATTACTGCTCTTTCCCATTGGATAAAAGAATAACTTTGCCCTTGATGGATTTCTACCTTACTGATTGCTTAGTGTGCTTACTTAGCATTGGATAAGGCCCTTGGTTTGATTCCCTAGCACTACCAAAAAAGATAATTGAAGGAAGAAATACTAGACTGTGCTTTGTAAAAAGTGAACCTATAGTGTCTGTAAGATGTGCTAGTGTCTTAATATCTCTAGATTCAGAAATCAATTTTAAGATTTTTCCCTTAAAAATGATTGTTTTATGAAGTTTTTTATTTAATAAAATTGTTTTTGACTGGGGATTTAGCTCAAGTGTTACAGCACCTACCTTGCAGACCAAAGACCTGAGTTCAATCCCAGTACCACAAAAAAAAGACGATTGCAGTTTAATAAGATTGTTTTTATAAAAATAACTTAATATTTAATTATTTACTTTTTAAGAGTTGATTTTATTGGTACATTTTATATATACATTATGATGACATTCAACATTGAAGGTTTGTACCAGTACATGACACATCTTGACTCTCATTTTTTCCCATTTTCCTTCCCTCCCTACAACCCTCTTTCCCTATATACATAAGCTTTGTTTCCTTTTTTAACATCAAATTTTTCTTTCCCTTCTTTACTTACCTCTACCCCTCCTTTTCCCTTTTTCTTTTGAACATTTTCTTCCTATTTCACAATATCTATCATAAATTTTAGAACTCATTTACACCTTCAGTTTCTCATACCAGAAAAATGATACGGTTTAACACATCTGTGTCCTATTTATTTCACTTATGAGTGTGTCCTTAAGGTATAGAAATGACTCACATTTATCATTCTTTATGAGTAATACTCCATTCTATTAAAAAAAAAAAACATCTTTAGTCTCCTGTTGATGGGCATTTGGGCTGTTTCCAAGATTTAGGTATCACAAACTACCCAGCTTCTTTTTAAAACTATTTATAGTTTAGTCACTTACATTGGAGGATTCTTATACCAAAATTTCTGAGATTTTTTAGAAAATAGCTGTCAAGTGACTCTAATAATACTTTGACAACTAGTACCATAATTTATTTTATTTTATTCTTTATGGGGTTTTTTGCTTAACTTTAAACATAACTGAATAGATCCCTATTCCTTCAAAGCTCTTTGATTATTGAGATCATATTTTATTACTTGGTTATTCATCTTTAATCCTCAAAATGTAAGCATGCCCAGTATTTTGTAGAAACATAAAAGATAGTGAGTTGATGCATGTATAATTTTCCTATTTGGTTACTTGGGTTCTGTTTTTGTGTTTGGAATTTTTAAAATTTAGAACATGGAACAGGACACTACATTTAAATATGTAGTCTGTTGTTTCTCTACTTGGTAACTTTTTCTTCCTTTTGCCTCTTTCCAAAAGTAACACTTGTGAATTTTGTATATGGTACATGTTTTCTTACTTTTACTACTTGTATATGCTATATAAACTAAATACTGTTTTTGTAGAACTGCTCTTCTGTTTATTTCATTTTGCATCTTTTTTATCTAACTTTTTTATTTTTTCCTTTTTTGTGGTACTGGGGATTGAACTTGGGTGCCTGTGCTTCCAAGGTAGGTACAGTACCACTTGAACTAAATTCTTGGCCCATTTTTGTTGTTTTTTTGAAATAGGGTCTCACTGTAGTCTGAGCTTACCTTAAACTCACCGTGTATCCAGAATGGCCTCAATTTGCTACCGTCCTCTTGCTTCAGCCTCCTGAGTGCTGGGATTATAGCCATGTGCCATCACACCTGGTTTACTATTGCTTTTGACTCAGAAATATAGTCATGTAAATCACTCAAAATAACAAGGAAAGGATGTTCCAGTGCATCAAAGAAGTGATTTGTTTTTTAATAGTACTGTGTCATTTAGATACAAATTTAGGAAAAAACTTAATATTCATCCTGTCTCTTACTATATGCATTAAACTCACTTCAGAGTATTTTAGATTTAATTGTAGCTGGTAAAATAGTAATGCTTTTAAAATAAAATATAAGAGATCTTTGAAAACACAAAAAGTACTAATTTTGAAAGAAAAAATTAAGTTCTATTGTGTAAAGATAGCACTAAAAAAATGAAAGATGTCATGGGAGGAGATGTTTGTAGTACCTATATCCAATGAAGAGATACCAGGAATATATTAACAATCCTCCAGACTAATAAGAAAAAGGTGAGCAACTAAAAACAAAACAGGCAGAAAAGACAAGCAAGTACTTCACACAAAAGACCACATTGATACGGCCAATGCATGTGTGAAAAGGTGATAAACTTCCATGGACAGAGTAAGCGAAACTTTATTGAGAATATTATTACATACACCACAAAATGGCTGAAATATTTTTCTTTATTTTTTGATACATAAATTAGGTGACAGTACATTTCTCTTGTAAAAAATTTTCAGGCTGTCACAAGCAGAAGGTCCCTGATTGAATCCCCAGAAACCACATAGAACAAGACTGGGCATGGCGACTCATGCCCACCAGCAATCAGTACAACATACTACAGTGCTGAGCGTGATGGCTCATGCCATCCCAGCACACGGGAGGCAGAAGCAGGAGGACTGCTGAGTTTGAAGCTTGCCTGGGCTACATAGTGAGCTCAGGGCCAGCCTGAACTACAAAGTGAGACCCTGTCTTTAAAAAAAATTCAGGGTGTACATTCATGATGCATGTTCTTTTCTTTATATATTATCCAAAAATAACTGTTTTGAGATCCATCTATATTGAGTCTTAAAAGAGATTTATTTATTTGACCTGTGGTGTATGAACAGACTACAGTTTATTTGTTGATTTCCTTTCTTGGACTTACAGGATTTTTCTGTTTCAAATAATATTATGAACTTGGGCTTTGTGGAGGGGGAACGCTGGGAGTTGAGCCCAGGGCCTTGTGCATATTAAGCACATACTTTACCACTGACTGCTTTGCATCCTTTTATATGACTTTATGAAAATAGTTTCTCTAGGAGGCATCATGTTTTAGGATATGCTTGTCTTCCAAATGATACTTGTTTTCCAAATGCTTGTACACTTACAGGTCACCAAAACTATTGGGAGTGCTGTTATTCTATATTCTTATCACTTGGTATTGTTACTTCTACATTTTTTGCTGATCTTACACACATAAAATAGTATCTCTTTGAGAATGTTTCTATTCTGTTATAACTAGTCATAGGCCATCTCCATTTCTTCTAGGGTATTCTTATTTTCACTTCTAGGAACTGTTAATAATATTTAAACTTACCAATATTTAAGTTTATAATTTTTCTTGATTTATGTGCAGTTTTCTCTGATTGTTAGTCTTTGCATTCCTGAAAACCCTTTTTTGTAATTTTAGAAATGCTACTGGAATTTCAGCTGCAAACTTTAGATTTTGAGTAATTCAGTCTTCCTAAGAATACCTTTTCTTCTAATTTTTATCATTTTCCTGTTTCTGTTTGCTTGCCACTCCTCCATCCTGTTTTACCAGTACATTCCTTCCATTCCCACTCCCCTTTGGTGTTGAGAGGCTGGTGATAATATGGGGAGGGGAAAATAAGAAATAGAAAAATGAATAAGAATTTGATAAAAGTTGTACAAAACTGAAACAGCTGTGTATAAAACACTTTGAAATAGTTTTATGAGCCTTGTTGGATTTCTTTTTATTTGAAATACATTCTGGATTTAGCATTGTATAGCCAGAGGTCAATTATTTCATTGAATGTTGCCTGCATTTGCAGATGCTTGTTATTACATGATGAGTCATGGATATATCTATGTAATACCTGTTACCCCTTTTACTGTTGAAGCAGTTTTTATGTATCCATTCCTCTGCAGAGCAACTACATTAAAAGTTGAGAGCTTCTTTAGCTAGTATTCCTGATGCTTTGACTTTCTTGTGACTTTGAGAAAAAGTGACCAAGCACTTGGTGGTTGTTTTCCAAAGTCAAAAGAGTTCAGGGAAAAGTGATGTAAACAGTACCTTTCATTATCTTCTGGCAAGATCCAGTAATAGCAGCAAAGGCCTGGAGTTAGTTCTTGGTTGTTTGCAAGTGTCACAATGTCTTTGAGGTTGGAGACTCTTCCTCACAGAACATGCTGGCCCAGATTTCTTCTGCATTGCTTTCTCTTGTGTTTCCTTTCTGCCTTAAGTCAGATCACTGCCAGAAGAACACACAACTTCAATACATGATCATGAAATCTTGGCTGGTCTTGATCAGGGACTCTTGCAGCATATCATCTTGGCATGACTCTTTGGGGGAGAGGTGCCAGCATAGCACAGCTTCACTGGGAGTTCTCTTCCTAGAATTAAAAAATATTTTTAAGAGCTTATTGTAATCAGTGAAGAAACATGAGTCTTAAATCACTGTAGAATGATTTAAACCCCCACTTTTCAATTTCTAAATCTTTGAGATTTAGGAAGGCTTCAGAGCAATAAAAGTTATGCTTGCTTTGTGACAAGCTTAGTGTAAACTCATGTATTTGGAAGTGATAATTTAAACTTGTGTCCAGCATGTTTTAAAAACTTCAATATTCGTAGAAGTACCTTAGTATGCCAACCTTAGACATTAAAAGATTTTTTAATAACTGGTAAGTTTTTTTCCCCATGTAACAAACTTACTCTAGCATACCTAAGTTATGATTAGTAATTCTAGTAACACATTAAATTTTCTTGATTGTCTTACTGGCTATTGAACCCAAGCCACTGTACCTACTAGGCAAGTGTTCTACCACCGAGCTACATACCCAGCCTTAATTTTCCTTTTATCTTTACCCCTTCCCTGTTTTATAGTTTTTTAAATTTTTTTATTATATTTTATTTTATTTTTTTTGAGACAGGGTCTCACTTTGCAGTTCAGGCTGTCCCTGAGCTCACTGTGTAGCCCAGGCAAGCCTCAAACTTGTAATCCTTTTGCCTCTGCCTCTGGAATGCTGGGATTATAGGCATGAGCTACTGTGTCCAGCTTCTTTCTTATCTTTAATGTTATGAACTTCTTATTTTATCACATCATGAGGTATATTGTCCAGTTGCCCCTGTTTTAGTGATATGAAGATTGTATGCCAACCAGGTATATTGGTACATACCTCTAAGCAGAGCTACTCAGAAGCCTAAAGTTGGAGGATCACAGGTTTCAGGCCAGCCAGATAGTTTAAAGGGCTGGGGATGTAGGTCAGTGGAGAGTGTCCTTGGGTGTGATCTTCAGTATCCTTATGTATAGGAAAGAGAAGAGACATGAAGAGAAGAAAAGAGGGAAGGTAGGTAGGTTGGTTTGGGTGGAACCTATAGGTGTATTTTTTCTCTGTTGGTACAAATGCTTATTAGAATCGTTTTAAGTCTTTTAAAACATTCTCAAGAGTCTTAGAAGACATTCCTATTTCACATGTCAGAGAAACATCTCTTGAATAACACAAAAAGTCTTCAGCCCTTCTATTTATTTAGATATGGTAAGAATCACTACCTTTAGTACATAGTGAGTAATGGCAAAATCTGCTTTTATGCTAACACTCTAGGGACATATGTCTTGTATGAAATAATTATAAAATTTTTGAGAACTGTATATTGGAGGCTGCTACGATGTAATAGAAAATACTGACGTGGAACTAGGAAATCATATCATTTTCTCTTGTAGATGTGCAATACATATTTAAAAATATATACACATACAAATATAAAAATTAATAAGATATGTTACAGGATTGGTTTTAATAAATGATTTATTTGGAAGCAGTCTACTTCCTGGTGGCTAACTGAATCTAAATCTGAGACAAATTACAAAAGTACATATTTTATTGTTTCAATTTAGGTCTTAGAATAAAGTTTTAGAAATTGAAGCAACAGTATCATGTGTGAATTTAGGTATATTTCTGCATACACCTAATATTATTATTATAAATGTTGAAGTGGCCTTCTTAAAAAAAATCTTACTGCTTTTTCCCCCCCCTATTACTTTTAGCTCCATTTACCTCTCAATTCTCCTTTGCCTGGAAGTGAATTGACCAAGGAGCCTTTTCGTTGGGATCAGAGACTCTTTGCATTAGTGTTGCGGTTACCTGGCACTGTGTCAGTAGAATCAGAACAGTTGACAGGTGTGCCTTTAGATGACTCTGCAATCACACCAATGTGTGAAGTAACAGGCGGTAAGTTTTTAGCTGTAGTCATTCCATGACTTAGAGTTTCTCTGAATGTGTTAAGATGTGTGTTTTGGAAATTCTTTTATTAAATGTGTTAACATTAGGAACCAGTAGAGACAACAATTTAAAACTACAGAATTGATGATGGTAAGTGATCTTGATTTGAAAAAATGTCATCACTATTAGAACTCATGATGAATGGTAGGCCAGGAGCCATGGTGCATGTGTATAATCCCAGCACTCAGAAGGCTGAGGCAGGAGGATTGCCTCAAGTTTGAAGACAGCCTGGCTTACATAGTTTAAGGCCAGCCTGAACTTCACAGTAAGAGCTGCTCTCAAAAACAAGTAAGTTTGAATGAGAATAGTATTTTCCCCCATCCATATAGAGAATACTGGTATTTGAAGTTGTTAAACAAATTTTCTTATCTACAAAAGTCTTATCTACAAGTGATATAGAAATGCCATAGCATTGTTTTCTGTGAACAGTGTTTTGGGAAACATTTCATTATCCATTTGGTAAAATATGCCTGGTTAAGTGAGGTTTTTCCTAGAGGCAAGGAGGTAGGTAGATCAGTTGAGGAAATAGGTAGCAAAGTTTTATCCAACTTATATATTCGCTCATACATCAGATCAGAAAGACACCATACTATGCAAATTTATAAAGGAACTTAAATAGAATGTATAACAGGCCCAGATCTTCTGTATCATGGAATTAACAGGTTGAGTAATTTTATATAGATGTGTATTGAGTGCCTATAGTGTACCAAGAATTTTCCATGCTTTGGGGCCTTAGTAATGAATAATGTGCTGCCAACAATTTCATATCCAGCATTTGTCAGTGGTAATCTTAATGGTTTCTATGGGAAGGTACACATTTATGTTAATAAAATTGTAGTTTTCCAGCTTTGACCTGACCTACTTATTGAAAATCTTGATTTTTGTTTTTTTAACTTTGGGTTTTTTACTTAACAGATTGCAAAGGGCTTTGAGGTTATAATTTATACATCTTCACATTGGAATTTTACTATAAAATACTTTGGATTTACAGTTACAATTAAGTTATGGGACTACATGTACTGTAACATTTATCTTCCAGGAGTATTCAGAGGGTGAGATGAAGTGAGTGGTCCAATTAGAAAGAGTATGAAAAGAACCTTGAGAATCATGTAGTAGTTGATATCTTTGCCTTTGGGCAGTAATGTACTAAAGTTATTTTGTTTATTCTTTGAAAGGAACATCTCCAGAGGAGAGGATTCCGAAGTCACCCTTGGTAATATCTTTTATTGACCCAGAAATCTTAGTCAAGAAGTTAGGACATTTTCCTTAAGGACATATATTTCTGGATCCTTCCTGATGTAGTAGTTTATTTGCCCCCTTTTTATGCTTTTTAAAGCATTAATGGGAAGCTACCCAAATGCCACTCACCTTTTCATATAATCTGAATAATATCTTTTCCTTTTTAATTTGAAAGAAAGAGTGTTCACTGAATAAAGTTTTGGAGATAAAGCACCAGAAAAGTAGCAAGAACAAGAAAATAATATCCATTGGTATTGTAATATATATATATGTAATCACTACTAAGAATTCTTGTATGTATTCTTTAGCTTAGTTGTAGGAGGTATAGGAAGTTCATGTTCATGAAAGAAACATTGGAAAGAAATGTTTTGCCAGAATCATCAGTATGCTGTATATTTATGTATGCTATTTAAAATACTGCTCAATAATCATTGTAAGCATATTTCTTATTGTTACCAAGTAATTGTCTATTCTGTATCAAATAACTATTCAGATGCTGGGTATAGAAAGCTTGTGTCTTTGGATTAGGTGACAGATAATCATTAAATCAATATTTTAGAGAGTACAACCTACTATGAATAGGGTTAGGTAGTAGCATGTAACTGGAGACTGAGAATGAGTATTTTTAGATAGTTTTTCTTCTGAGGAGGTGATGTTTGAACAGAGATCTGAAAAATAGAGTTAACTGTAGGAAGATCTGGAAAAATGTACTACAAACATACTCTGTTTATTTGGGAGCAATATCGAAAGGCCAGTGTGGCTTGAGCTTGTATAGAGAAGAGTAGAGAGGTAGATAAGTGCCAAATATTGACTGGCCTTTTAGACAATAATAAATTTTAAAATTTTTCCAAATGTTATGGGAAGCCATTGGAAAACTTTTTGAATTTAATTTTTTATTTTTATTCATTTATTTTGGGGAAACTTCATATTTTTTTGGAAGCAGGGTCCTACCTTGTAGTTCAGGCTGACCCTGAACTCAGTATATAGTCCAAGGTAACCTCGAACTTGTGGCAATCTTCCTGCCTCTGCCTCCCAAGTACTAGGCTTACAGGCATGAGCCACCATGCCTGATTTGGGGAGCTTCTTTGAAAGATAGGAATGACAAGCTGATTTCTGTTTCTGAAGGATCACTTCAGCTTTTAGATGAAACTGTAGACTGGCAAGAATAGAAGCAGGGAGATTACTAAGAGGTGATACAGTACTTTAGAGTGCTAGAGTTGGCTGTGGTAAAGGGTAGTCTTACACAAAGGAGAACCATGGATATAGCAGTGAAGAAAGAAGGAATTAAAGATGATTCATGTGGCCTGAACCAATAAAAATAAATGGCTTTGTTAGGAACTCAAATGGGTATACTGTGGGGAGGAAGTTTGAGGGAGGTTACAGGATGACAGCAAATTTTAAAATGTCTAACAGATATGTTAGAAATATCAAAGGAGATTTTCTAAAAATTATTTCCATATTTTTTCGAAGTTAGGTATATTTAACTTTCTTAGTTCCTAAGAACAGTTATCTAACTTAGAAATGCTCTTTTACTTCTTTATTTTACTGAGATTCTAGTACTGACTTCAGTTTTATGATATTTCACTTGACCTTTTTTTTTTTGGTCTGTACTCTGCATAATCAAAAGTGAGCCATGAGCCAATTTCTTTTTTTCTTTTTTCTTTTGACGTTACTGGGGATCGAGCTCAGGCCCCTGTGCATCCAAGGTTGGCACAGTACCACTTGAGTTAAATCCCTAGCCCTGCCAATTTCTTAACTTAAAGGTGTATTATAGTAGATTATTTTACAAGTATAATTAGTGAATCCCTAAACTTTATGCTTTTAACACAAAATATCATATAATTCCAAGGGGTGAGTTTTGGTAATATGAATAAGAACGTCATGTAAGGATAGTAAAATTTGTTCTATATCTCTTTAACTTTCAAGATAATTAATGGGTTTTTATTCCTTCCCAGATTACTCAGGTTTATTCATTTTTCCTCTTAATTTTTTTTTTTTTTTTTTTTTTTTTTTTTGAGACAGGGTCTCACTTTGTAGTTCAGGCTGGCCCTCAGCTCACTATGTAGCCCAGGCAAGCCTCAAACTCAGCAATCCTCCTGTCTCTGCCTCCAGAATGCTGGGATTACAGGCGTGAGCCACCACGCCCGGCATTGTGGTGTGTGGTATTGATTGCTGGTGGGCGTGAGTCACCACGCCCAGCATTCTATGTTATCACAGGGATGGAACTCAGGACCTTGCGCTTGCAAGGCAGGCACTGGAACCACTGAGCTAAATCTCCGGCCCTCCTCTTAATTTTTTTATAAAACCTCTTTGTTAGTGATTTTATTTTGTAGGAAGCTCATAACTGAGTTGAGTTCTGTGGGCGTACACACCCCAACTATGTGTTTGAGTGTTTCCTAAATGACATATAGCAGGACCTCTGTCTCAAAAAAAGTGAATAAC
>PVIC010000214.1:68866-78945 GCA_004025085.1 Thryonomys swinderianus
GCGTAAGGACCTGAGTTCGATCCCGCATACCACAATGCCGGACGTGGTGGCTCACGCCTGTCATCCCAGCACTCGGGAGGTAGAGACGGGAGGATTGCTGAGTTCGCGGCGGCTTGCCTGGGCACCATAGTGAGCTCAGGGCCAGCCTGAACTACAAAGCGAGACCCTGTCTCCAAAAAGCAAAAAAAAAAAAAAAAAGTGAATAACTGATTTACTTATATTTTTCTAACTGATGGTGGATAGAGAGAATTGTTACAGTTAAAATTATTTTTTAATGACATCTAGGAAAGATGCTTAAATTTTGTGATAT
The DNA here is from genome assembly GCA_004025085.1 of Thryonomys swinderianus. Lineage (NCBI taxonomy): Eukaryota > Metazoa > Chordata > Mammalia > Rodentia > Thryonomyidae > Thryonomys > Thryonomys swinderianus. The sequence goes on from PVIC010000214.1 coordinate 69,177, forward strand.
AAAAATAATTTTACATAGTATTGTAAAGTTTTATGTATAAAAATGATCAGCCTTTTATATATGTGCTTAAATTGATTTAGAAAAAAATGACCTCAATCATGACTCTATAGCTATAATACTGTTTTGTATCAATACTCTTTGTGTGTGTGTATGTGTGTGAGACAGGGTGTCTTGCTCTGTAGTTCAGGTTGACCCTGAGCTCACTATGTAGCTCAGGCAAGCCTCAAACTCAGCAGTCCTGGTTCTACCTCCCAGGTGCTGGGATTACAGGCTTGAGCCTCTAAGCCTGGCATTTGTGGTTTGTGGTACTGATTGCTGGTGAATTTGAACCACCACACCTGGTATTGTTGTATGTGGTTGTCAAACCAGGGACCTTGCGCTTGCTAGGCAGGTGCGGGAACCACTGAGCTAAATCTCTCGCCCTGTATCAATACTCTTGGCTGTATTGTATATTACTAATTTGGATAAATTGTTGAACCATTCTGCCTTGGTTTTCTGATTTGTCAAATGGAGAAAATAATTGATAGTTGTTGCTACAATTAAATAACAGTATAATGACTAGACTGTGTAGGCACAAGGTACTCAGTAATTTTGGTGGGCATTTTTGAAGAGTATAATCATTATTATTTACAGGTAAGTGACGAATATAATAGTTTTTCTAAGTAAAGCTGACCTTTTTGAGGGGATTTGAATCCCTTTTGCCTAATGTTCTCTGAGTAGCCTTTACACATTACATTATGTATAACTTGATATGGTAGTTTGATATGTCAAATGAAATACTGAATAGCACATATTTATTCTGAAAGAGCTAAATTTGTGTAAGAGGACTTATTAGTCATTTTATTACAAACAACATTGCAGGATGTTTAGCTGAAGATTGAGTTTTAAGTGTTAGGGTTTTTAATGTTGGCCTGAATCAACACTGTGTAGTAGAAATAGGATTCAGGTTCCATTGTGCAATTATAAATTTCTGTAGTCACATTAAAAATGAGAAACACTCTGAGCGTGGTGGCTCATGCCTGTAATCCTAGCACTCAGGAGGCAGAGACAGGAGGATTGCTGAGTTTGAGGCTGGCCTGGGCTACATAGTGAGCTCAGGGCCAGCCTGAACTACAAAGCAAGACCCTGTCTCAAAAAAAAAAAGAAACACATGAAATTATTGACATTTTATTTATTATTTTTTCAGCTGTATAATCATTTCTTTTCAAAATTGATTTTATTAGTACATTTTTACATACATTACGATCACATTCAGCATTGAGAATTTATACCTATACATGACACATCTTGATTCTCATTTTTTGCCCATTCTCCTGCCATCCCTACAACCCCCAATCACCCATATACATAAGCTTCATTTCTATCTTTTTTAACTATCAAATTCCTTCCCCTTCTTTACTTTCTCCTGCCCCGCCTTCCCTTTGAATATTTTTGTCCTATTTCACAATACCTATCAAACATTTTGGACCTCATTTATACTTTCAATTTCTCACACTAGAGAAATGATAGGGTATTTACACATCTGTGTCTTATTTACCTCACTTATGAGTATGAATGACATTTTATTTAAACCAATATATCCAAATTATTTCAACCTGAAATTGGTACGTATTTAAAAATTAGTAATGAGATATTTTATTTCTTCACACTAAGCCTACAAAATCTGTATATTTTACATATAATATACATGTCAATTTGGTAATTTCAGCTTTTCTAGCCATATGGGGTATTAGTATCTATAGAATCAGCAAAGAACTAGTTATTTTGTTGAACATTATTTAAAAGATCTTTTAATAGTATTTGTTGTTTTGTTTTTGCTTTTTGGTTTGTTTTTCTGTGAACATGCTGGGAACAAACTCCAGGGTCTTTTATATAAAGGACTCTGCCATTGAGCACATCTCCACCCCTAATTTTTTTTTATTGTTAGAATTTATACTTTTTAATTAAAAGTGTTATAGATTAAAATATACAAAACTCTGGTGTATGTAAGTCAAGTGAAATTCTGCAAGTATTTAAAATATATATTAACTGCTATCAGACAAGTAATTGTTAATAATGCTATATACTTAGTGTTTAAGTTTTAGGAATAATACTTTGTTATATAGGAGTAAGGTTTTGGGAGAATTGCTAGTACTACATAATTGGGCTTGTGTATTAAGAATAACTTAACTGGATAACTGTTGGATGTAGTGCTTTATAGACAGAATAGATTATTTTGTTTTTCCATTGTAGCTTGTTCAGAGCAAGAGTTTTATGTTTCATCTACCTTTAATGAGAAAAAAATTACATGTGCTCATAAACTAAGATTGTTGATTGGTTGGTTGACAGTAACAATTTTTGTTTATTCTTTCTAAAGGCTATGAAATAAGTCAATTTTTATCATTGAATTTCTTTTAATTGATGTTGTCAGAAACCTCACCATAGATCTTGTTAAAGGATATTAGTTCTTACAACTAACTAGTTTACTTTATGTTTTGTCTCAGGCCGCTCGTACTCTGTATGTTCTCCAAGAATGCTTAATCAGTGTCTGGAGTCCTTGGTGCAGAAAGTACAAAGTGGGGTGGTAATAAATTTTGAAAAAGCAGGACCAGATCCTTCCCCTGTAGAAGGTATTACTGCATTTTGTTTGTAGACATTCTAAATTTGCTTTATCAATTTTTTAACTAGAACTGAAAAATTACTCTAAATTGTCTTTAAAATTAACAAGGCCAAATTATCAGTATGAAACTTGCTAGTAATAAAGAAGGAAAGATTAAATAGGGAAGTCAGGGTAAACTGATGATTTGACAGCCTTTTTATAATAATGGTTATTTGTAGGTTAAAATTTTTTATTTTTAAAAATTTTTTTTTTTGAGACAAGGTCTCGCTTTGTAGTTCAGGCTGGCTCTGAGTTCACTATGTAGCCTAGGCAAGCTTCGAACTCAGCGATCCTCCTGTCTCTGCCTCCCAAAGTGCTGGGATTACAGGCGTGAGCCACCACGCCCAGCACTGTGGTATGTGGTATTGATTGCTGGTGGGCGTGAGTGCCCACACCCAGCATTGTATGTGGTTTCCTGGGATTGAACTCAGGACCTTGCGCTTGCGAGGCAGGCACCGGAACCACTGAGCTAACCCTCCAGCCCTGTAGGTTAAAATTTTTAACACCTTTTTACACATTTACTGATAAAGCAAACTCATGCTTCCTTGTTGGTGGTATTATACCATTGCCTCTATCTACTGTATTTGCTTTTCTTGTATCCTTTAATTCTTAGTGTTCAACTCTAGGGGTATGTATGATTCTGTTTTCATCCAGAGGAATAAAAGTGATCAGAACCTAAAGATTGTGTGACTCCAAAAATGAGGAACCAACCTTTGTCATTAATTTTATTCTTTTAACTAACTGAGCCAAACCTAGTTTTATTTTCAGCTTTTATACTCATTAAGAATCAGTCATTAATGATACTTGGCAGCAGTAACCCACTGGAGTGAGTGGGGTTAGAGATGAAGGAAGGATCAGAAGATGATAAGGTTAAACTGTATCATTGTTAGCATGTATTTGTTTTTAAATTATATTAGTGCTTAACAGACTTAGACATTGAGGCATTGAGTAAATGTTTACTGACTTGAAGTCCCTTTTTTGCTACAATTCTTTTTAAAGGTAGGTGCTTTGAACAATACAGATCTGCATATTTTTTTTTTGAGACAGGGTCTCACTTTGTAGTTCAGGCTGGCCCTGAGTTCACTATGTAGCCCAGGCAAGCCTGAAACTCAGCAATCCTCCTGCTGGGTGTGAGTCACCACACCCAGCATTGTATGTAGTTATCAGGGATGGAACTCAGGACCTTGCACTTGGGAGGCAGGCACCAGAACCACTGAACTAAATCTCCAGCCCCAGATCTGCATTTTTAAGTTGTTTGTTTTTGTTACTAGATTTTATTTAAAACAATTTTTAAGAAATAGTTTGTATTTACTATGTGTCTGGCACTGTTTTTGACATAGGATAATGATGTGTTTTGTATGTTTCTAATTGGGCAAACAAAAGTTGCTGTGAAACTATTTCTATTGGTGAATTCATAGTTGGAATTTATACTTCACTACCTAGTAATTTTTAATCTAGTCTGAATGTTAAGTAGTCACATTATTTAGTAATTTAAGAAAATACATTAATTAATATACCTAATTAGGACATTTTTATTAAGTTAAGGACTAATGGATATAATTTAACATTTTTTCCCTCCAATCCTATATGCTTGTTTTAATTTCATTACTATAGATGGACAGCCAGATATATCAAGACCTTTTGGATCACAACCTTGGCATAGCTGTCATAAACTCATATATGTCAGACCAAATCCTAAAACTGGGGTTCCTATAGGTCATTGGCCTGTTCCAGAATCTTTTTGGCCAGATCAGAATTCTCCAACACTAGTAAGTACAGTAGAGACTATGTCTGTGTAATTATGCAACCATTTAACTGTTAAATTAGCTGTTGAGTACTATTGTTGGTTAAAGGTGTGGTGGCTCAATTTGCTTTAGTATACTGTATTTGTCACTGTGAACCAATAGAAAAAACTCACTCTCATTGAGAATCTAGTACTACACTTCATTTTTACTGACATCTGGATACAGAACCATAAGATTTCCTTTTCGAATTCTAAATATAATGTAGCATGGAGATGTGTCTCTGGGTCATAGTTTGAAATCTAAATGAAGGCTTAGAAAATTATTCTGATGGTTTTCCTGCAGCCTTTCAAGTCTTAGTGTTAGAGATTCATGTTGACTTGCATGGTTTTAGTTGTATTTAGTGTTGTTGTATTGATAAGGTTTAATTTAGAAAAGATTTTCTGGTCTTGTTTATGTAATTTTTTTTTTTTTTTTTTTTTTTTGAGACAGGGTCTCGCTTTGTAGTTCAGGCTGGCCCTGAGCTCACTATGTAGCCCAGGCTAGCCTCGAACTCCACAATCCTCCTATCTGCCTCCTGGGTGCTGGGATTACAGGTGTGAGTCACCACACCCAGCATTGTATGTGGTTACCCAGATCGAACTCAGGGCCTTGCACTTGCGAGACAGGCGCCGGAACCACTGAGCTAAATCTCCAGCCTTATGTGAATTATTTTTATAAACAGTGAGACTTACTGAATGATCATGGTGTTAGCAGCATTCATTGTATAGTTCTTAAAATAATGAGATAAATTTACACATATTAATATTTATACAGTTTTGTTAGTGTACTATTTTTTTTCAGTTTGTTCTTTTTTTCCTTTTAGTATCTGAGAACCCCAAGGGATATTCTGTGGGGGAACATGACAATGGCTATCTTTAATATAATGCTCCTAAAAGATGAGTTGTATTTCAGAAATCATTAAGCAGTTTTTAATAGTTTCATGCAACTATCATTTATGGATTAAACTGATCTCAGTTTGAAACTTTGTAATCAGAATAATTTTGAGTTTATATGAAGTTTGTAAATTAGATCTATTAATAAAGGTCCTTATTAGGAATTTAATGAAGTGGTAATACATGAATTTAAAGTTTTATAGATTTCATTAAGGGATATCCTGTTTATTTCTTTTAATTTTGACCCATTATAATGTGTTAGTCTGGTCTTGTAGAGAAATTCAGTTTCCTTGGTAATTAACTTCTTGGCGCTCTTACCACCCAGATTTGTATGGAGTACTTGTGTCTTGTCTTATGGGTTATTTGTTCAGTTGTATTTAACATCCAGAGCAGTAAATATGGTACTTACTAAATCTTAATGGAAAGTAATCCAAAACTACAGCCACTACCTATTACTCTTGTGGTCTTTTACAAGTTGTTACGAGCCATAGAGGGTGGATAGGATTTTAGTAAGAGGAGGAAATAATTTGGAGGAAAAAAATGGTGGCAATTAAAAAGTGTAAGGCGTCTACAGGAGAGACAATCAGCTGAGTCTGTCTTTACATATATGTGTAAGATACTGAGGATTCTGTCTCATAAAAACTAAATTGCTCTTAACTTTTTTTTGAATCTTTATTTGTACATTATATATACACATCATGATTATGTTCAACATTGAAAACTTGTACAAGATTATGACATGACTTAATTCTCATTTTCCCCTTCCCCTACCTACAACCCCTAACCCCTTCATGCACAAGCTTGTTTCCTTTTTTATTTACCATCAAATTTTTTTCTTGCTCTTGAGTTTTAAATCACTGTGACCTTTAACTATAAATGAGGACTTGATTTTTTATATCCCTTGTTTGTTGGCTGTAAAAAAAATTAATAATTCTGAAATTCTGCATTTTTAACATGTAGTAAATTTGACTACAACAGGGGTTTCCATTTTATATGGATTTTCAAGTGTTTTTCTTGTGATTATAGTTTATTATATTTTCAAGTATTTTCTTTCAGCTTACTGATCCTTCTATTAGTAAATCAAATTCTAGCAAAACTGAGGAATTGAATAAGTTTTGATAGGGAAGGATATTTAAAGTGAGTTTGTTTTTGGTGTTTTGTATAAATAGTAATAATACAACTTTTCCCTCTAGCCACCTCGTACATCTCATCCTGTAGTGAAATTTTCCTGTACAGATTGTGAACCAATGGTTATTGACAAACTGCCTTTTGATAAATATGAATTGGAACCTTCACCACTGACTCAATTTATCTTAGAAAGGAAATCTCCTCAAACATGTTGGCAGGTGAGCTGAAATATACTCATTGTAAATATTTGAGGGGCAAGATACTTAGCTCAGTGGTTCTGGTGCCTGCCTGGCAAGTGCAAGGTCCCTGGGTTCTATCCCCAGTAACCACATATCACAATGCCTTGAGTGGTGACTCACCCCGACCAGCAATCAGTACCACATACCACAGTGCTGGGCTTGGTGGCCCATATCTGTAATCCCAGCACTCAGGAGGCAGAGGCAGGAAGATTGCTGAGTTTGAGGCTTGCCTGGGCTACATAGTGAGCTTAGGGTCAGCCTGACTGCAAAGCAAGACCCTACCTCCAAAAAGAAAATTGAGGGACTGGGGATTTAGCTCAGTGGTTCCAATAAGGTCCCAAGTTTGATCCCTGGTACAAAAAAAAATTTTTTTTTGAATGAGGGCTAGAGTTGTAGCTCAGGGGTAAAAAACACTTGCCTGCCATGTCTAATCATGAATTAGCCCTGCCCCTTGAAATACCGAGATGTTCCTTAAAATTCAGTCAGTAGTTTGCATATTCCTTCAAGGTTTTATTATGACATTGTAAATATTTTTTTTAACCAGGTGTATGTGAGTAATAGTGCAAAATATAGTGAACTTGGTCATCCTTTCGGCTACCTGAAGGCCAGTACAGCACTGAACTGTGTCAACCTATTTGTGATGCCTTACAATTATCCAGTCCTCCTACCCCTCTTAGGTAAACTCTTTTGTCCTGTTTCCTGTTGTGTAGCATATATAAAAATTTTCTGAAGGACAGAGTTCAGGAATATTCCTTTGTAGTTTTTCTTACCTTCTAAACATTAATGAAAATGTTTAATATTTTAAAATATTAAACCTGGGGGCCGAAGGGTTAGCTCAGTGGTTCCGGCGCCTGCCTCGCAAGCGCAAGGTCCTGAGTTCGATCCCCGGTAACCACATATAATGCTGGGCGTGGAAACACGCCCACCGACAGTCAACACCGCATACCACAATGCCGGACGTGGTGGCTCACGCCTGTAATCCCAGCACTCGGGAGGCAGAGACAGGAGGATTGCTGAGTTCGCAGCAGCTTGACTGGGCACCATAGTGAGCTCAGGGCCAGCCTGAACTACAAAGCGAGACCCTGTCTCAAAAGCAAAAAAAAAAAAAAAAAAAAAATTAAACCTGTTTAAAGAAATTTTTGTAATCTGTTTTAATGTTTGTGATAAATTACACTTAAATTATTAAATATTCTTGAATATTTAATATTAGAATTTAATAATTAGAATATTTAGAATTTGTAAAGTTTCTTTTTGTATGAGACATTTTATATTTGCAAATTTTGAGTGCATTTTGAAAGAATTTATTCACCTTAGGTTTTCATTTGGCAAATATTTTAAGAAAAGAATGTCCCAAATAATTATGAGGCAGCAAGTTGGTAGATACTATCTAGCTGTCATTTTTTGACACAGAAAACTACTTGCCCTCCATGAAAGCCATCAGATTTAAGTTATGGTCAAAACATGAATAGGTACATTTTAATAGAAAAAATTCTACGTAGTTTTTCTTCCCTTGAATCTATATCTAGTTGTAGATAGAGAACAGATTTTTTTTTCCCTTATATATTTTCTGATATTATTTCACTATTTAGATGTAATTTCCTTGTTTATTTTCTGGCCTTATTTCATTATTAGTTATAATTTTTAGGCTATAAGCTACACCTGTCAAGTTTTAGAACAGTATTGTATGTCAAAACACTAGAAATTTATTACTTTTAAATTTGTTAAAAACTTAATGTCTGATTAGTTTCTCAAAAATAAAGCAGAAACTGATTTGACTTTTATATTTGAAAACATTGCATAACGATAGGTTTGTTCATGATGTATATTTCTAGATGACTTGTTTAAAGTGCATAAAGCAAAACCAACATTGAAATGGAGACAGTCATTTGAAAGTTATTTGAAGACAATGCCTCCCTACTATCTTGGGGTAAGATTATAGTTAAAAATAGAACTTGTTATAAAATTTTATATTATGCTTACAATTTATTGTAGATATTCTCAACTTTTATTTATTGCTGTTGTAGATTAAATCTATGAAAATTTAGTATATAGAATGGCTGGTATATACTTAATAGTAGGTTTTAGTGATGTGAAGAATAATGATGATGATTTGAAAATATTTATATAGTGCTTACCCTAAGTTAGGTACCCTGGTAAGCACCTGAAGTGTGTTAAAATAATTTAATTCTCTGTGAGGAAGAAGTTATTGTTCCTATTTCACAGATGAGGTAGCTAAGCTACTAAAGGTTAACCAGTTTCTCCAAGGCTACCTGGTTAATCTATGGGGAAGTGAAGTACTGAAATTTACTCTGGCATTTAACCTTTATTCTTATATCCTTTTTTGAATTGCAGTGTTAAGATTATTTTTCTTTAAGGTGAAAAATGTTTTTTGTTGCATTATTTTCCAAAAATCTAGAAATAAGTTCTTAGGTGAATAAGGATGTTCCCAGAGACAATATTAAAAACACTTTTAGGGCCGGAGATTTAGCTCAGCAGTTCTGGTGCCTGCCTCGAAAGCGCAAGGTCCTGAGTTCAATCCCGGTGACCACATACAATGCTGGGCGTGGTGACTCACGCCCACCAGCATTCAGCACCAAATTTCACAGTGCCGGGCGTGGTGGCTCACGCCTGTAATCTCAGCACTCAGGAGGCAGAGGCAGGAGGATTGCCGAGTTGAGGCTTGCCTGGACTACATAGTGAGCTCAGAACCAGCCTGAACTACAAAAGCGAGACCTTGTCTCAAAAAAAAAAAAAAAACTTAAATGTCACTTCTGTTTTTTTCTGGGAGGTACCGGGGAGGGACTTAGGGTCTTGTGTATACTAGGCAAGGTGAGCTATATTCTTGGCCCCTCCTTCTGCTTTTGGTGCAGGGGTGTAACAGCATTTTGACTGTAGCTAAACTTTCTAAGTGATCTCTAGTATATAATTAGTTGCTCTGTCTCTCCCTCCACCCTTCTCTCTTTTCCTTTTTTTTTTTTTTATTTGAGACAGTGTCTCGCTTTGTAGTTAGGGCTTGCTCTGCGCTCACTATGTAGCCTAGGCAAGCTTTGAACTCAGCAATCTTCCTGTCTCTGCCTCCCTAGTGCT
>PVIC010000214.1:79045-109146 GCA_004025085.1 Thryonomys swinderianus
TTTTTTTTTTTTTTTTTTTTTTTAAGGGGAGGCAACTGAGGTAGAGTAGGAATGAGATGTGAAGCCCCAGGGTCTTTGCACTGAGCTACATCTCCAAACCATTTTTTTTTGTTTGTTTTTGTTTTTGTTTTTTGAGACAGGGTCTTGCTTTGTAGTTCAGGCTGGCCCTCAGCTCACTGTGTAAGTCCAGGCAAGCCTTGAACTCAGCAATCCTCCTGTCTCTGCCTCCTGAGTGCTAGGATTACAGGCGTGAGCCACCATGCCTGGCCAAACCATTTATTTTTTTATTTTGAGACATGGTCTTGCTAAATTTCTAAGCTACCAGGCTGGACTCGAGCTTGTTGATCCTACGTCTCAGTCTCGCAGGATTCTGAAGTTAATAGGCATGTGCTATTATATTATGCCTGTCTAAATTTCTTAAGCTTTGAAAATCATAACATTTTATGTAAAAGATAGGTAAGAGATAAATTGTTGGAACTGTGGCAAAGAAGAGAAACCCCTTGAACAGGAACTGGTACATTTGTGGACTCATTGAGTTTTTATAGCAACCCTTAGTACTTAGTGAAAGCTGTGTGGTTTTTAAATCAGGGCTAGAACTTGATTTCATGTTGACACCAATGCTTATACCCTTTCTAATACACTAGTGGTTACATTTTTCTAGCTATGTCTCATTCACGTATGCTAGACAATTCTATTACTGTGGTGTTTTTGTTTGTTTTTTGCACAAAGTACTCAGTTTGTTCTTAAAATTGAACACTTTTTCACCATACCATATCCATTATAAATAATAGACATCCATTGAATACTTCTGTGTGCCAGATGTTTTTATAAATGGTTCACATGTATTGAGTAGTGTTAAACCCAGAACAACCCTATAAGGATAAGTACTTTCATTATCCTTATTTTACATGTGGAAATTAAGGATAAGAAGTTTTATAACTGATCTGGGATCCCACAGCTAGTGAGAACTGATCCACAGTCCAGACAGAAAGTTGAAATCATATACTTTCCCCAGGTATCCTTTTGGCTTAAATCCTAGTTTCATCAATGTTTCCTGTAGTCAGTTCTTGTCTATATTCTTCTAAACAGGTATCTCCTAATAATAACATGTATTACAGCATTTTACTTTGTGAGCTTTGGGAGTTAATTTCATGATCTTTTATTCTATTAACTATAATCAGATTGCTTCCACACCACTGATAAACATTTTACTGAATTACAAATACAGATATATTGCTTCCTTTTTTAGAAACTATACATTGAGCCATAAAATGTTAACAAGGTTAATATTGAATGCTGTTTCTTCTTTTATTCTGTAGCCCTTGAAGAAGGCTGTCAGAATGATGGGAGCACCTAATTTAATAGCAGACAGTATGGAGTATGGACTCAGTTATAGTGTCATTTCATACCTCAAAAAATTGAGTCAACAGGTAATGTCAGAAAATGGAAGTGGGCCTTTAAGGATGTTTGGCTAATTTTTGATAAGATAGTTAATAGGCTCAAAGCTAGTTCTTGATGGTTCCAGTGCCATTCATTATATTAACATGTTACATTTAAAAACCATATCTACTATATAGTAATACAATTTTCTCATCAAGGATGCTATGTTAATTTTAAAATTTTTATTACTAATTTATGAAAATGGCTTCATTAATGTGATGCTAGACTTCCTGTATATGACCATTACTGGTGTTTTCTTTGAGAAATTTATATTAGAAAGCTGTTAGGAAATTTTTTTGTTTTGTAAAAAACATTAAATTTTGGGTTGGAGATTTAGCTCAGTGGTTCTGGTACCTGCCTAGCAAGTACAAGGTCCTGAGTTCAATCCCTGGTAACCACATGCAACAAGACCAGGCGTGGTGACTCATGCCCACCAGCAATCAGTACCACATACCACAATGTCTGGTATGGTGGCTCACTTATAATCCCAACACTCGGGAGGCAGAGGCAAGAAGATTGTTATTTTTCAGTGAAAAGTTGTAACATTGTTTGCCTTATCTGTTACTGGTTATCTGTTATTAACTGTCTAAAAGCAAATAAATACTGATAAGGTTTTTTCTTATTTTGAATCACCTTTGAATTGGGAATACATATTTTCATTTATGGAGCATTTATACTTCATGGTTTAAATGCGATGGGTATTAACAAATGAAGTTGCATTTGTCTTACTCTAAAAGTTTAGAGTTGTAATGATTTAAAATAATAAGGTATTATCTTTAAAACTATATTTCTCAGCAAAAGCGTTATTTAAGGTTTTGATTTCTTACTGTAAAAATGCCATAAATTTATAGTAGACTATAACTATTTATGATTTTTCAACTTAAATTATAAAAGACAACTCTTGTTTGTTTTTAGGCCAAAATAGAATCTGATCGAGTCATAGGATCTGTAGGCAAAAAAGTAGTACAAGAAACTGGCATTAAAGTTCGAAGTCGATCACATGGCTTATCAATGGCATACAGGAAAGATTTTCAGCAACTACTCCAGGGAATTTCAGAGGATATTCCTCACAGACTTCTAGATCTTAATATGAAGGAATATACTGGGTTCCAAGTTGCTTTACTAAACAAGGTAAGAATCAATTTAGTACTCCTCCAGCTGTCTTATACTATATTTTGTTGAGTACTGAATAAAAATTTCACATTAACTGACATTTGGTTCATCCGTAATTTGAAAAGTACATTTATACTCCTATAGAGTAATATATTCTTATTTAAGCATTGAATTTTAGAAATAAAATTAAAATTGCATATTGTGTTTTGAGTAAGTGGCTAGATTGACTAAAAAATGAACCAAGTCACCTAATAGATGAGAAAACAGGCTTGGAGGTTGTTTAAAGTTACGTAGGTAGTGGTAGCATTCACTGTATTGTGGTACTTACATTGATGTCCCTAAAAGGCTTTCTGAATTACTATTATGTTCATCCCCGCATTTTTTTTTTTTTTTTTTGAGACAGAGTCTCACTTTGTAGTTCAGGCTGGCCCCAAACTACATAGTGGGGGCCAGACACAGCAATCCTGCCTGCTTCTGCCTTCTGAATGCTGGGATTGCAGGCATGAGGCACTCTACCTAGCATTGTGGTATGTGGTTTACCAGTGTTAGGTTTATAGGCATAAGTCACTATGTCTGACATTTTGGCTTGTGGTTATTGGGGATCGAACTTGGGACCTTGTGCTTGCCAGACAGTTGCTAGAACCACTGAGCTAAATCCCTGGCCCCCAGCAGCATTTGTATAGAAATAAACATACTGATAATAAAATGTATATGGAATTGTAAAAATTCCAAAGTAGCTAAGAAAGTTCTGAAAAGAATAAAGTTAGAGGATTTACATCATTTGTAAAGCTGTGGTAACATCCATGTGGTATTGGTATAAGGAAAGTATATACAGATAGGTAGAACAGGAGGAATCTAGACATTTGGAAGTATTTTGAAAATCTGGTTATCACAGTGGGATATACCACAGTTATCTACTGGATTGAGACCACTATATACTAGACCATCTGCTTTATTTCTTTCATTGATCTACATTTTGCTATCACTGTTTACTTTCTCTCTAAGGACTTTGTCCTCTAACCTTCCTACCCTATACATGAGTTTACACATGTGAATGAGAACATTTGATACTGGTCTTTCTACCCCCTTGAGTCATTTCATCAGATATACTGTAATGCCCTTTAGTCGTATCTAAGTTGTCACAGATGATAGGATTTCATGATTTTTATAAGTGAATATTATCCCATTGTTATACATTTTCTTTATTTTTCATTGAATAATTGGCTTCATTTCATATCTTGGCTATTGTGAGTAATGTTGCAATAAACATAGGAGTGCAGTATTTTTTTCTACATGCTAATTTTCTTTTGGAAATGTTTACAGTAATGGTATAACTGGATCATATGGGAGTTCTGTTTGTGGATTTTTGAGAAAGCTCCATATTTTTCCATAGTGGGTATATTAATTTATATTCCCAAACAAGAGTGTGAGATTTTCTTTCTCCATGTTCTCAACAGAATGTCTCTATTTTGTTTGTTTGATGGTTGTTATTCTAACTGGGGTGAGGTGGCATGTCTGACTTCTTTTTTTAACTGTCTTGATTTAATTTTCCTTTTAATTAGTTATGTTGAACATTTTTTTGTATGTTTGGCTAATTTTACATTTTCTTTTGAGAAAAACATCTGATATCATTTGTTTTTAAAATCAGATAGTTTATTTACTGTTGACCTATTTGAGTTTCTTGTAGATTCTGGATATGAACACCTTTTCAGATGAAGAGTTTGCAGATATTTTCTTTGCCTCTATGGATTATTAGTTCACTATTGTTTCCTTTGCTGTTCAGATCTCTTATTTCCATAAAATCTCATTTATTTACTTTTCCTCTTGTTGGCTATGATTTGTAGGTCCAGTCCAAAAAAATCTTTGTCCTTAACAGTGTCCTGAAATATTTGTCTTAAGTTCTCTTCTAGTAGTTTTAGAGTTTTAAGTGTAACGTTCAGGTCTTTTATCCTGTTTGAGTTGATTATTGTTCATGGTGTGATATTAGAGTCATTCTTGTATAAGAAGTCTTCTGGCCGGGCATGGTGGCTCACGCCTGTAATCCCAGCACTCAGGAGGCAGAGACAGGAGGATTGCTGAGTTCAAGGCTTGCCTGGACTACATAGTGAGCTCAGAGCCAGCCTGAACTACAAAGTGAGACCCTGTCTCAAAAAAAAAAAGTCTTCTGAGGAAGAAAAAATGTCTAGAAGAAGGTTCTTAGACGTATAGTTATCAGTAATTAATTTTTTTTTTAGTGTTTTTTTTGTTGTTTTTGAAACAGGGTCTTGCTTTGTAGTTCAGCTGGCCCTAAACTCACTGTGTAGCCCAGGCCAGCCTCAAACTCATGGCAAACCTCCTGCCTCTACTTCCCGTGTGCTAGGATTACAGGAATGAGCCACTGTGCCCGGCTCAGTAATTAATTTTTAACAAAGGAGCCAAACTAAACTGGTATAGAAGTCTTTTAATGAGAGCATGCTGAAACAATTGGATATCCATATACAAAATAGTGAACTCATAACCTCACATTCTTTGAAGTGATCATGGTCTTAGCCTTGAAAAATTAAACCATAAACTTCTAGTAAAGAATTCATAGGCCCAGGAGAAAATCTAGATGATACTGAGCTAGGGAAAATTTCTAAAATACACACAAAAACATGAACCAAAACATATTGATAAGTTGACCTTTATTAATTAGAAATAATTTGTCCTTCAAAAGAAACTTTGTAAAAACAAAAAAAACAAAATAGGCAAGCTATACCCACAGAAAAGTGTGCCTCAGATAAAGGACTTTGTTAAGAATAATAAATGATTCACACTTAACAATGAAAAAATGAACATACACTTCACCAGAGATGGGTAAATGCAAATTGGCATATCATTTGTTTTTGAATTGAAGAGGTCGACAACCTTTATTAGTTACTAGGAGAATGCAAATTAGGGCCATAATTAGATACATCAAATGTGTTAGAGTTACTAAAATGTAAAAGACTGAAAAGTGTAAACTGTTGGTGAAGATACAGAGCAAATAGAATGCTCAAATGTTGTGGATAGAAAAGTGTAGTTTCAGAAGTTAAATATGTTTGCTATACAATCAGAAATTCTATGTGTATTTATTCAAGACTTTGTGTAAATGTTCATAGTAGGATTATGTAAAGTAGCCAAAAACACTCAGTGTTCAACTAGTAAATAGATTTTAAAAATTGTACTATATTCGTAGAACGAAATACTATTCTAAAATAAACAGCAAACTAATACACAAACACTAGGGATGAGTCTTGAAAGTATGGTAAGTGAAAAAAGCTAGATAAAAAATTAAATATTGCAAGTTTCAGTTTATAAAATATAATGCTGTGGGCCCTTGACTTACAAACTCAGTTTGTTCACCAGTTGTAACACATGTGGCCAGATGAAGACTCAGACTCCTCTACATAGCCTTCAAGAGTCTCTCTTGAAGAAACACAGGCAGATCTCAGTGTCCTTTGAGACTTGGTCCAGGATTTCTCAATTAACTCCACATAGGGAAGGATGTTGTACCATTCCTTCCAGAGCCCTTTAAAGGTTAAATATATATCTGAGACCATGTGGAAGTACAAGTGGCCAGGATTTGGGTTGTAACTCAAGACTTTGTAAGTTAAAACTACAATTCCAGCTTTTTGTTATGTCCGGCTAGTCATAACTCAAGGGTTCACTATATATAAAAAGCTGATCTACCTGGAGGTAGGACTGGGGGTTAACTACAGTTTTAGTATATAGGCTGCCAAAGTAAGTACAGGTGTTAACTAGAAGTGGGTACTAAGAGCTTTTTTTTTGTGATGGTTTCACAACTATAAATTTATTAACACTATTAAACTATATACTTACTAATGTATGATTTTATGGTATATAAGTATACATCAGAGCTATTTGTTTATTTTTTGTTTTGCTTTGTTTTTGAGGCAAGGTCTCACTGTGTAGTTCAGGCTGGCCTTGAACTGTATAACCCAGGTAGGCCTCAAACTCATAATGATACCCCTGCCTCAGCTACCTGAGTGCTGGGTTTACAGGTGTGTGCCACCACACCTAACTCATCAGAGCTATTTAAGCCTTTCAAAATTTACAATTTAGAAATGAATTTTTACTTTGGTGAATTTACTTATATAATAAAGTTAGGTGTGAATTACAGATTACAGTATTTGGTTGAGGTTACCACCAAATTTCTTCTAGCTCTAAAACAGTACGTGTGGGTTATCGTAATATATATATTTTTTCTTTTTTGCTAACATATGTGAATCCTATGCTACAGGCTAGAGGTTTTAATCTCTTTTATTTCTGTTTGAAAATAAATTCTGTCCTTCCCATTAATGTTTTCCAATAGGATTTGAAGCCTCAGACATTTAGAAATGCTTATGACATACCAAGACGGAATCTTTTGGATCACTTAACAAGAATGAGATCGAATCTTTTGAAAAGCACCCGCAAGTTTCTTAAAGGACAGGATGAAGGTTAGATTATGCTTTTAATATTTGGTAATTTTTAAATTTTTTTTCCTTTATAGCCTGAAAAAGCATAGTATAGTAATATAAAATTGAAAGTATTGGGCTGAATATTTAGCTCAGTGGTTCTGGCGCCTACCTAGCAAGAGCAAGGTCCTGAGTTCAATCCTTGGTAACCACATACAATAATACCGAGCGAGGCCCAACAACAATCAGTACCACATACCACAATGCCGGGCGTTGGTGGCTCATGCCTGTTATCCCAGCACCCAGGAGGCAGAGGCAGGAGTATTGCTGAGTTCAAGGCTCACCTGGGCTACATAGTGAGCTCAGGGCCAGCCTGAAGTACAAAGCGAGACCCTGTCTCCAAAAAAAAGAACGTATTCTTATTGGAAATTCAAGCAAATGAAGTAAGAGTGAATCATCCATGTTTTTCTCCTTCCTTTTTTACCCTTACTGTTGGCCCAAATTCTGTTCCCTAGAAGTAGCAACCATTGTTAAGAAATTAGTTTTCTTTTTAGATTTTCTCATATATTCGTATGTGTAGACACTTAAACATAATCATTTTTTGTGGTACATAAATATCTGATAAACTCCAGATTGTATGTTCTGATGATTCCCTACTATGTTTATCGCACTGTATCCAAGGCAGCTACTCTAGATCAAGTCAGATGACAATTTTAATCCTTGCCATCTCGTGATCTAAACATGCTAATTATAGTTTTACGTCTGTGTAACTATCCTACTATACTATTTTCTACAAACTACTATGACTAAATTTTGACTATTTAGATAAGAAGAGATATACCATTTTATGGCAAGATTATGTATACTGTTTATTCAGTGCTGTGAGGTTAATTCTCATATTTTTGTTTTGTTTAGGTGAAATCATTATTTAAAATATTACTTTAAAAATCTCAGACTTTGTCATGATACTTATAATTTCACCAAACAAACTTAGCATATGTAATAAGGGAAGGCTGTTTAGAATACAGTTAGTAGGGTATTACTCATTTTTGAAAGAGGTTAACTTAATATTTTTTCTGAAAAGATCAAGTGCACAGTGTTCCTATAGCACAAATGGGGAATTATCAGGAATACCTCAAGCAAGTACCTTCTCCACTAAGAGAACTTGATCCTGATCAACCTCGAAGGCTACATACATTTGGTAACCCTTTTAAGCTGGATAAAAAGGTAATTTTAAAATGTTCTGTTATATAATTCATTTGTGGTAGGCACTGTCAATTTAACATTTAACTTAGCTAAAGTAAGCTGAAGCTATTTTCCTGGTAGAGTAGTGTCAACATAGTTGCAATATCCAGTACATCAGTTTATGGACTTAATTTGTTTTGTGATGTTGAGGAAGATGGCTGCTTTTGTGTTTGTGTGGGTGAGGTAGCTGTCGTATGTGTCACTTGATGTGGAGTTTGTGAATAGAGGCCAAATTTTGTCAAATGCTTTTGTTTGAGAACCAGATTGTTCACAAACAGAAGGATTTGTGAATCAGAATATTACTATAGTTGTTGTAAGTGGAATTAAGATTGATTATGCCATTTCAAAATCAGAAATCCAAGAAAACCAGATGTTTTTGAAGAAAATATGGTTCACTGTTCAATTCACTTCACTCAGTACAGTTCTATCAATGATTCAAACTGAAGTGGACACAAACCGAATTAAATTTCTCCTTAATTAAGGTCAACATTGAAACTAACCACTGGATTCATTTCAATTCTCACCCAATTCCATGTGTGAGCAGAATTGTACGGAGAATCAAGTTTGTGAACCAGTGTACCACTGTAATGTAGAAAGATGGTTACAAAAGGCTTTTGGGTCGAGGATGAGGAAAAGAGGCTGATTAGAGGGTACCAAGTCTCAGACTTGAAAGAATTAAGTTTCAGTGATCTGTTGTACTACTGGTGACAATAGCTGATAATAATTTAGGTATTTCAGAATGCTAAAAGAGCAAGTTTTTATTGCTTTATTGCTCTATATTGTTAAAAGATCAAAGGTTATTAGGCACAAAGTAAGGTGAGAACTGAAAGAAAGCAGATATGGAGGACCTTGGAAACTATTGTAGAATCTCTTCTTCAAGCTAAAGACAAAAATCTTTAAAAAGTTTGAAAGGGGATAATCTGATCTAAATAGCATTTTATAAAGATCGTGTTGACAGTAATGTGTAGAGACAAAAAGTAGTGATGGTTATGTTAATTAGCTTAAGCCTTTCTACAATGTTACACAGAGCAAACTATCACGTTGTGTTCTATAAATACAATTATTCATCAATTCAAACATAATACTTAAAACAATAAAATTATATTCTTTTTATAGGGAATGATGATAGATGAAGCAGATGAATTTGTGGCTGGACCTCAAAATAAACATAAACGACCTGGAGAACCAAATATGCAGGGAATTCCCAAAAGACGTCGTTGTATGTCTCCACTACTACGAGGCAGGCAGCAGAACCCTGTTGTCAACAATCATATCGGAGGAAAAGGACCACCTGTACCTCTAACTCAAGCACAGCCAGATCTGATTAAACCCCTTCCACTTCATAAAAGTGAGAGTTTGAGCTTAAGATTATTTCCTCCTTTTTGGTTCTTAGGGAAAAGATTTTAGTCAAGTTTTCAAAGGAATATTAGCATACTAGCAGAAACATGGCTTTCAATTTCAGTTAAGTACAACAACTGATTATTAAATACATACACTATTTTGGACAGTGCTAGGCATTGAGGTATAGCAAGGAGTCAGTAAGACAGTGTTGCCTCTCCACCCTTGTTTACAATGAACAGGAAGAGAAAGTCATTGAATAAATAGAAGTGTACTGAATGTTTAAAAAACAAGTATTTATAGAAATATTTGGTAAGAAGATGTAAATTAATTGGTGATGATATGACCTTTTCCTGAGGAAGTTATATTAATGGATGATTAGGAATTGGTTAAATTCAGCTGTACATTTGCCTATACCAGAAGAGTAATCTGAGTATATATAAAGAAAAGGGCAATAAGGGACCTGAAGTATAGCAAGGGTTGTTAGGTAAGGTAAGGTGAGGTGAGGAAGGAGGCAGATATGGAGGGCTTCAGAAGCTATGGTAGGTCTCCAAGCCAGAGACAAAATGCATAATGTCTGAAAGGGGGTAATCTGATGTAATTAAAAACCATGCTGACAGCAATATATGGAGTGTTAGGGTGGCAAAAATGACTGTAAGGATCTCTTAATAAACTAATGAATTTATTGATTAACAAGTAATGATCATTCCTGGTTTACTGGAAAGAAACCAAATATTGTATACCCTTTGATGGAATTACACAGTACTACTTCTGAGATGGATTTGGCCCTTTCCCTAATGCCCTCCAAATTAAATGTGAATGTGAATAAGCCTTTGGATCTCATTGCCAATTCAAAGGAAATGGAAGAACAAGTTAGATGCGAAATCAGCAAAATCCAGATTTTAAAAAACTGGAGGAGAGAAAAATGACTGTGCCTCACCTCTCCAAGAATAATGCACATAGCAAAAAGAAAAGTACAGGGGATTTTAGAGTCAGAGGTAGATAGGAGACATACAAACTAACTAGCATAATTTGGCTTAATTTGGACCCAGAATTAATTGTACGAACAGAAAATGTGTAATGTATTGGAGAATATAAACACTTGATATTTGATGTTATTAAGTAATTATTATGCATGGTTCGGAAACCCAGGAAAGAGATGATTGTGACTTGGATTTGGGATTTTGAGATTATGTGTTTAATATGTGGAGATACCGGTAAAGGATTTGGTGACTGAACATTCGAGTAGTCAGGGTAAAAGAGGAGTCAGGGCTGGTTGGGATAGAAGAAGAAATAAAGTGTAAATTTAGTTTAGAAGGGTGTATTACATGGTCAAGTGGAGATCCTAAGATGAATATTTGAGTTTGGGATGCAAAAGGGGAGAACTGAAGTATACGAATAGGTACAGGGAGCAGTTTATTGACCACTGAAGTGACATAAAATCTTATGAAGGGAAATAGTAGGTATAGTAGGGAGAGGAATAGGGAGACACCAGAATAAAACCTTGGGAAGAAATGCTACAGAGGAGAAAGAACAGAAAAGATTAAGAGGGTCACATCCAAGAGGTAATGAGAACATAGGGAAAAATTTTGTGGACCCTAAGGGGAAGGAAAATTGAATGGTTGATAATCTTAAGAACCTGAAAAACAGGCCTATCCAGAATATTGAAAAGATCTGATATTGGACTGTTTTAGCAAGAGCAGTTTCTGCAGAGTGGAGGTCACCAGCCTAGAAAAGAAGGTAAAGAGAGAAATGATAAGTGAGAAAATAGGTTCTGAGTTGTGTGAGCAACTAGTTAGGTGGAAAAATGAATGGTAGCTAGAAAAATTGATGGGATTGAAAGTGAGTAATTTTAAGAACAGAATCTTGACTGTTCACATGTTAGTAAACAGTAGAAAATGGAGGTGAAAGAAGATAAAATCAACACAAAATTACTGAGAAGACTAGAGCAACTGTCCAGAGCACTGCTAAGAGACTGCTGCTTCCATTGAAAAGAATGGGTGTGGATGCAGATCTAGTATGGGAAATCAGAAATTCTTGCCAGTGCCTTTGCTTTTCTTTTTATTTCCTCAGTGAAGTAGGAAGGAACTGGAAATTGGGAAAATCAAATTTGAAGATAGTAGAAAAGTTTAGTCTCTGGGAGAAGGAGGAGTTTTAATAAGATTGCTAGGCAGTGCTGCAGATCCAAGTGGATGATGACTGCTTTCTAGAACTGGGTCTTGTTTCTCCTGAATGCTTATCATTTGAAATGTAGGGAGAAGCAGCAGATAGAGCCAGTCATCTACTTGGCAGATGCCATAGGAAGACAGTTAGGGCATTTGATTTAAAAAGGTAATCTATCATAGCATATAAACCTGTTCAGTAAGAGAGTGGCTGCCTGTCTAGCAGGAGTCTGATTAATAAGAGAGGAAAAGTAGAGGAGTTACTGGAGTAAAATCTGGCTTTTTTAAAAAACCAAATGCAAGAGTTCTATAAAAATAAGGATTACATACTTCACTAAATTTATGTTGGATGAAAGAAGCAAAAGTGTAAATAAAAAGAAGTTTTTTGGAGATAAGAAATTGAGGATTGGTGAGATCAAGTTTTTGTTTGTTTTGTTGATTTTCCAGGCAGGATCTTCCCATTGTAGTTCAGACTGCCCTTAGACTCCCTCTCTAACTGAGGCTGGCCTTGACCTCATGGGGATCCTCCTGCCTCAGCTTCCAAGTGCATCCAGCGAAACCAGGTTCTTGAGAGATGATCTGCTTAGACATTGATTACCACAGTAGTTCTCAGACTTTGCATATGAGAATCATCTGGAAGTCTAGATAAACTACTCATTCATTTTCTCTGGGTTTCAAGGATGCTTTGTGATGCTACCAAGACCATTTGTTCACATACCACATTTTGATTGCTTTTTTCTTATTTTTTTGGCTGTGGATTGAACCAAGGGTCATGTACGAGCTAGGCAAGCATTCTTTCCCTAAGCCATAGCCTCTGGTTCACAGACCATTCTTGGAGTGATAAGGAACTATAATTATGGTGTCAGGAAGGACTTTGGGCATGTATTGTGAACCAGATGCTAGAGAGATTGGTGGCCACAAGCGTGTACCCTGGATTGCATATTAAGATGAGGTGATGAAAAAGATAGCAGGTGGCACCATAGCATCTGACAAGAACAAGTGGTCTGCTTACTTGTTTTAAACAAGAGTACATAGGCGAAATCTTGAAATTGTATTGAGAGGTGAGGGAATCAGTGAGTATATTCTGATTTTAAGCTCAGGGATACTGTGTGAAAGAAAGCACTTGTTTCTTTATATCTGAAAAGGAAAGTGTTTTTTTTATAGGATGACTCACTTTCTAGTTAAAGCATAAATTGTTGAGAAGAACATATAGTAAAGAGGCATTTGAAAATAATGGAGTAGCATTTATAACAAAGTCACGTGATTGGGATTTGTGGAGATGAGTAAACAGGAGACAGGAAAATGGGACATTTACATTTGGGACAGGAGAGATGAGTTCATCTTGGTGTCCTGGAAGTTGGTGAACAGTCAGAGCCTAATAATTGGTGTCTAGCATCAAGTTTGCAGTCTTTCGGGTTGAGTGGTTTAATGAGCTCAGCTGAGCACCACATTGCTTTGCATTGCTCATTTCACAAGAACTAAATAGATAGTGGTAAGAAAAGTACATGCCATGAAATATGACCTGTTTGGTGGTATGTAACCTGAAGAATCTGAGAAAATATAAACTGTTCAGTGTTTACTTTTGCCTTTAACTGATAATGTATAAGATGGAAGTAGATTGAGATGAGTTAGAGCTCTCTAAGATAAAAATGGCCATAACAGTTTTGATCATATATATTTCATAAAAGTATTGAAAAATCTGCTTTTCAATAAAATTGCCATAGAGCAAAGCAGGGAATTAAAAACTTGCTGAAATTAGCATAACTGAAAATTTTTTTCCTTGGAAGAAAGTAGTACAGAGTTTGTAAATATTATGAATGCTTTTCATTGAAATCCCACCATTATTTTTGACGTTGTTTAGCCATATCACAAAATTTATCAAGGAAACCAGTTTTGATTTCCTCTAATAATATTTCTTTATAACTTTATTGTGTTTTTTAATATTGGCTTTCACTTTTTTGGCCTTTGTTTTTAGCTTCAGAAACCACTAATGATTCAACAATAGATGATGTGGTGGAAAATCATGTTGCAGACCAACTTTCCTCAGACATCACACCAAATGCTATGGATACTGAATTTTCAGCATCTTCTCCAGCCAGTTTACTGGAGCGACCAACCAATCATACAGAGGCACTTGGTCATGACCATTTAGGAACTAATGACCTCACTGTTGGTGGGTTTTTAGAAAATCATGAGGAACCAAGAGATAAAGAACAGTGTGCTGAAGAGAATGTACCAGCATCTTCGCTCAATAAGGGAAAGAAATTAGTGCACTGCAGAAGCCATGAAGAGATCAACACTGAACTAAAAGCACAAATAATGAAAGAGATCCGAAAGCCAGGAAGAAGTATGTATACTTAGAGACAAACCTTCGGGTTGTTTTTGAGACAGGGTCTCCCTTTGTAGTTCAGGCTGGCCTCGAGCTCACTATGGAGCCCAGGCAAGCCTCGAACTCAGCAATCCTCCTGCCCCTGCCTCTTGAGTGCTGGGATTACAGGTATGAGCCACCATGCCCAGCAGCAAACCTCAGATCTAATCTTTCCATGTACCCAAAAAAATAAAAGTCAAGTAAAAATATAGATCTGATTCTAGATCAGTCTAGAATGATATCTGAGCTATATAAGATGTGGTTGTTTATTCACTTCGCAAACACTTTGCTGTGTTCAATGAACTAGGGTACCAAGTATGGTGGAGAGCAGAGACTTGAGAGCCAAAGAAAATAATACAGATGATTATCTATATATATTTCCCACCATGACAGGAACTGAGGAGTCTTGAGTATTCTTTGAACCAGCAACTAGAATTTTAATGTAGCAGCTAATGTAAAAACATGTAATGAAAAGTATCTTCATGTCTATAATATTCTTGTCATTGTGCCTACTACTATGTGTAGGGTTTAAGATATGGTCGTGAACAAGGATATATTTAGGTCAAAAAATGAAGTTATGAAAGCTTTTCATTATGTGAATATAAAAGAATTTTGTGGGAAAAACTTCGTAGTATTAATTGGCAACCATTCAGATGCTAACATAGTATCAGCCTCAGTGGTACAGTGACATGTGCGTAGGCCAGAAGTGAATAAGATTCAGACCTTGACAGAGTTACAGGTGAAAACTTGAAGCAGTCTCCACTCACCCCAACCCCCACCACTACCACGTTAGTTGTAGTTTAGAATTTAAATAATAAGGATGGGTTTTTGTGAGGGCTAGTTGCCTCTTATTTTTCAGCAGAACTACTGAAAAATGTTTTACTCATCTTAAAGTGGAAACTTTTCCCAAAAAGTAGTATTTGAAAAGTTGTTTAATCTTTGTTGATATATATTTTTTCACATGTATGTTGAATGCTTTAAAATTTTTAAAGAGTGATAGTTTTTATATAGAATGTTTCATTGTACTGTATCTTAATATAAAAATTGAAAGAAAACTACTGAGGAGTGCAAACGAAAGCCACTTACTTTTTTTTACTTTTCATTTTAAGAATATGAAAGAATCTTCACTTTACTGAAGCATGTTCAAGGCAGTTTACAAACAAGACTAATATTTTTACAAAATGTCATTAAAGAAGCATCAAGGTAAATAGACTTTTTGTGTGCTATGAACTGCTGATAAAATTAATTTCCCATTTATGGGCAGTATTTTAACAGTATCTTTTATGTACTTGTGTTGTTTATTCATACACATAATGTACCAAGATACACATATACTTCTTAGTTTATTGGAAAAAATTCACTTAAAAATATTGCCACACAAATTCTTTAGGAATTCTGGACTCTTCCTCCAAATACTGGATACTTTCAAAATTCTTGTCTATCCTCTGTTGTAGACTCCATTAGAGTCTTTAGATCCTTTAATTTCTAGCATTGTCTGTTAGTGATTAGAAAAAACCTAGGGAAACAGTATCTGAATATAGTTTGTTTTTACATATGAAGATGTAAGTAAAGAAAACAGTTGAACAAATGGTTTTTATTTTGATTGTTTTGGTAGCCCAGAGTTTTGTACTTTAGTATAAGGAATGTGAACCAAAGATCTAAATCTTAACTACAGAGTTTGTTTAATTAGGAAGCATAGTTGTACCAGCTTAAAAGCATGTTTTCTGTTTCAAGGTTTAAATTTTAGTATTAAAAGAAAACTTGAAGTTTAACAGACTCGTTAATCAGTCCCCTATCTTCCATGGTATATATATATAAAGGTTTTAGTAAGTTTTTCTTTTTGGGTGGCTAGAGCATGGGCCCCTTTGAAGGATCAGGATAAGACTTTAAATTTCCCATAGTTTTGAATATTTAACCTATCCTGTTCTTCATGATAAACCTTTCTGCTCTTTAGACGGCACAAACTTATCTTGGATTTAGCAGGGTGGTTCCAGTATTCCTGCCAGCTTTTAAGAGAAATGTGTTATACAGGGGCTATTTGCATTATTTTACAAGTAGAGAAGAAGTAGGAGTATCATATCCAGTGTTCTGTTATTTCTAAAGACTTTCAGTGTTGTTCATATTTATATAGATGAATATAGTTTTGTCTCACCCATCTTTATTTTGAAAAAAATGCTAAGATTTGCCACTTGAACTTTAACTGCTTGCTGTGGCCTATGTTATAGCTATCTATTTATCTTTGATTTGTTTGCTTTCAAATTGTAATAGTAGGCATCAAGGATTTTAAATGGTTCTGCTCATCTTTCATTTTCCTTTGCATTTTATAATGAATGATACTCATCCTTTGTTACACGTTCCTTTCAACTCTTAACTTTCAAAAGTCATGAGAAGATACTGCAGTAATTGTTGTAGGATTCCAAAGTTAAGTATTTGGAATCTTTGTTATATATTAGTATACACCCTCCTTTTTTTTCTCTCTTTGGCTAGAGGAGGAGCACCCTCTTCTTATTGTTTTTAGGATTACCGTATCTCTTTTAGGGACAAAGTATGATACTGTTCTGTACAAACAATAATTGTAAATCTTCCAGCAGATTTTATGTTGTAGAGTATTGATTTTTCATTTTCATTTCACTTTGAATGATTTTCTTGAAAGCAAATGTTTTTATTTTTTAAAAATTATGCTGTTATATATGAAGCATTAAAAAATAATTGAGAGTGTTTATGTTTTCGTACAGGTTTAAAAAACGAATGCTAATAGAACAACTGGAGAACTTCTTGGATGAAATTCATCGAAGAGCCAATCAGATCAACCATATTAATAGCAGTTAAACACAAGTAGAATGTGGCCACTTATTTCACTATCTTCTCCAAATACAAAGTAAAAATACAAGACTGTTGTGATCTTGCATTCATTTTTTTGACATGCATTGTTGGCTATTTGAAATTCTAAAAGCAAGTCTACAGATCTTTTTGCATCATTTTACAGTGATCTTTTCTTCATTTTGGTTTATTTTTCTAATGTGAAGAAGTATCACTCTAAAAAACATTTTTATTTAACAAATGAAAAAAATATTCCTCCAAATCTCTTGCTTGTCATTGACTCTGCGTGTCAATTTCCCTCAGGTTCTATTTTCTTAACCAACCTTTAAATTGTCACCTCTGTTAAGGTTGAACTTTGCCAAAAAAAAAAATTAAAAAAAAAGTTACTTTGTAATTTTTGGGGAAAAAGCACATACATAAAACTAGGTAATGTTTTGTATATACAGTTATTTTGGATATATTATTGTAAGTTGTACAAATGTATTTTGAAGAATATTTAAGAAAAGCACTTTTGTTATTCCATCAATAAATGCTCTATTTTACTCTTGTGTGGTTTAGGAAATAATCACATTTAAAGTAATCACTTAAAAACGTCCAGATAATGGAATTTAAAAGGCCTTGCTTTTTAGCATTGGAAAATACATCACTTGAACTTCATAATTGTTAAACCTAACTGTAATTACATGTTACATAATCTGCAGTGTCTTTTTACTGTATGTTCATAGTTTTTGTTGGCTATGCCAACAAACTCCCATTTCTGTCTGAATAATTGGAAAAGCTATGCCTATGGCAGACTGGCAGGTACTAAAAGATGATTTTGGATATTATTAACATTTTTTTTTTACGCCTCCAACCCCCTTTCCTCACTAGGTTTGTGGTGGCACTAAGTTGAGGTCATTAGGGAGTGTTAAATTTGGGGTACATTACATACTTTGAAACATCTGCTAGACTAACAGTTTGACACCATGCCATATTTACAAAAGTCCACAACACATTAAGGGTTCAGAAGGGGGTTCTCTTCATTCTGCTGTGCAGTTCTGTCACTTAAACTCCCAACTTTATTGAGATGTGTAATCAAAAGGAGCTGGATTTAAAACAACTTTGTTCATTTGCTTTTCCTGAGTTACACAGGAGGAAAACTGACACCATTCATTTTCTATCCTTCAGTGTGACTTTATGATCCTATTACCTGACTTACTCAGCATCTGTAGATCACTGCTGTGCCTTTTAGTGGTTTGAGGGGTAACCAGTAGGAAAGGTTAACATTTATATAATACATTTGGATCAAGAGAAGGCAAAATAAACATAAAATTACAATGAAGTGTTTTTAGTTTCATAATACTTGGAAATCACATACCCTTTTTACACTTTATCAAAACTTTTTAAATTTCAGGGTTATAGCAAAATGAAATTAATTTTTTTAATGAAGAAAAGCATACATGCAAGTGGAGAACATTCTTGAAATCTGATTTAGTCAAGGGGATTTGAAACTTTCCCGATACTGAAGACAAACCCTGTTAAAAAAAAAAAAGATTTAATGTAACGTTGTATAGTATTTTCATACACATTTTTTAAACCTTTTTTTACCCTCGAAGTACCTTCCAAGTAAAGCAAGATATAATTTAATTTAGATGGAATTATTAAAGTAATTGTCTGCAGTCACATTGTTAAATTCAGCAAGAGCTACACAAAATTGTACTTCATGGTTTTAAATTTTTTGTGTTTAGATTCTAAGATTAATAGAAAGTATTAGAACCATTCAAACAGAAATTTGTACTTCAGAATATCTAGAAGATTCAGTCTAATGGCAGCTTCATAAGAACGTTATTTCCAGTTTACAAATTTTCATAAAGTAATAATCTTTAGACCACTTAACATTTAATAGTTTTCAGTGTGAACCCTAGAAGAACTTGGAAAGTAGCAGTTTATTCTGTCTCTACTTTTCATTCCTTAATCTCTGCCTTGATCTTTTCTACAGGCTCATACAAAAACCTAGTTACAAGATTTAAAACCCATCAAAATTAAAGCTTTACATTCCATCTCTCTCTCACAGAGTTGTTGCATTTTAAGAAACTGGGCATGTTAATTAGTAAAATACTTCTGTTACAGAGTTCTTGTCAGTAAGGGGAGGAAGAGAATACCTGGCTGGAGTATCTTGTGTTTTGGGGCCTTTAGATCACTGAAAGACTTCAGGCTGGACAGATACCTTTCTTTGAAAGGTTAATCTTGAGGTTTTTAGATTATTTTTCTTAGTGATCAAACATTCCATTTGTCAACTGCTTGGTTCAGTAGTTGTTCTTACTCATGATTTGTCATTTGGATAGTGAAGACTGAAACTCACTTGTAATTTCTTCAGTAACTATCGGTAGCCATTTTGCCTTGTGTGATGTGGGCAAATGCCTCCCAGAAAGAGAAGTAGGTTCATAAAGACTTAGATTTGTGGTGAATTATGGAACTGGTTTTGAATTAACTTTGTATTTTCATCATGATTAATAAGGCAGTTCTGAAAACCCATAGCATTGAAATAGTGGTATATCCTTTCCTAGTTCAAGTATATTACATTTTTATGCAGTTGAATTAAGTCTTTTACAGCTGCTGTCAACCTGTATTGGTTATCAGCTTTTGGTAATGATCTTTCTATTCAAGTTTAATCCTATCTCTTGGTTTCTTGAGAGAGTAGAACTGTCACTTTTTTCATTTTTTTAATAGCTCTCTGCTGTGCATTCAAAGTGATAAGTCACACTTTCATCTAATCACAATGGAGCTGGGATGATCTTGCTGAAATATGTGGATATATTCTGATGATGGTTTTCCCCACAAATAATCCCCTAATAGATTATTTTCAAGTGAATGGTTATCTTCATCCTTTTTGTCACAGAAAAATGTTCCTTTGATTTCTAGTACAAGTTACAGCAGTATGCAAATGATTCTCAGATAAAATGATGTTGACAGTATTTCCTTAACAATTTGTGTAAAACTGCGTAATTCTCATAATTCTAACTTCTGACTTTTTTCTCTCCACAAATAAAAGTAATGCCTGATGTTTAGTTAAAGTAGATCCACCTTTGCTTGATTTTATTAATCTTCTTCCATCCTATTTGTTTTTATTACACTGTAGATTGCCAACAACTCTTTACTGAGAATCTTCTTTAGGCTAATAAAAAATTGTCAAGTGGGAGGAGTAGCATTAAAAGAAATAGTTTTAAAGATTGTATTCAAGTTATTGAAGCTTAAAGTACATTTGCTTGTCTTTCTAAAATAAGGCTTTACCTGTGCCATATTATCTTTGAATTGAGGTGTTTGTTTAGTGAGACAATAATGTACTAAGATAAATACTTGATTTTTAAGAAAGAACTGTAGAAATCCAGGTGCATTCATCAGAATACTGTCACTGAGCGTCACAGGGAGACTTCCCTAATACGCTTTGGCCTGAAGAAATTTAGCCTGCTTTCTTAAAATGACAAGCAAGGGAACCAACTGGGGGAGAAGGGAGGCAAGATTTAGGGCTGTGAGTGTAGAGTTCAGTGGTAGAGTACTTGGTTTCAATCCCCAACACTGCTGGGGAAGAAGGCAATATATATTATTTATTTTACTTTCATGATTTTCTAACTCCAGAAGTAGCAATCTGCATTTTAAAAAAAAGTTATATTAACTTCAAAACAGCTAAGAGAAGAAATAATTGTAAAATAAGAATAATAGTTTATATATGAAGCAGTTCCTGTTCTCATAAGGCATCGGCTGGAAGGCTTCTGAAACACTATAAAGACAGCAGAAATGCCTGTAGTGAACAAATGTTGCTAGACAGATGCTAAATAAATAATTATCTGAATTCTAACAATACTGTAATACCTGTGCTGGGTTCTCTCAGGAAAAAGAGGAATGGCCGATCTGCTTTAAAGACAGGAATCCGAGACCTTTTCAGTAACAACAGAGCTGCAGTAAAGAAAAAGAACAGAATAATTTCCATTTTCTCTTTGAAGAAAATAACTTTAAATTAGATACAAAGTCAGTTTGTCTTTTAAGAATTCAGAGTATCCTAGTGACATTTTCATGTTTAGTGTTGTGATGGCAATACGAACAAAAAAAAAAAGTTAACTTTAGCTAAGCCTATCTTCAAAAGATTCAATGGAATAAATTCCTTGAATGATTCCATTCCTCTTTTATGGGGTATGGTACAGATCCTTTTCCAAAATGGTTATCTTCCCATTTTTCAAAAAGTTTGTTTTCTGTTAACTTTTTTCTTAGACAGGGTCTCACTTTGTAGTTCAGGCTGGCCCTGAGTTCACTATGTAGCCTAGGCAAGCCTCAAATTTAGCAATCCACCTGCCTCTGCCTCCCAAGTGCTGGGATTACAGGCGTGAACCATCATTCCCGGCTCTGTTAACATTTTTCTAATTGAATTCTCTATTGGTACAATTTATATACATCTCACAATCACAGGTAACATTGGGGAATTTGTACCAATATATGACACAAGTCAATTCTCATTTTTACCCATATCCCCACCCCCACACCTCCCACCCCCTATATACATGCT
Source organism: Thryonomys swinderianus (assembly GCA_004025085.1). NCBI lineage: Eukaryota > Metazoa > Chordata > Mammalia > Rodentia > Thryonomyidae > Thryonomys > Thryonomys swinderianus. Next base: position 100,487 of record PVIC010000214.1, read on the forward strand.
GTTTTATTTTCTTTCAGAATCATATTTATTCCTTCCCCTCATTACATCCCTACACCAAATTTCCCTTAGAAGTTTCCCATTCTACAAAGACCATCATTCTTTCTAGAGCTCATTTGCATCTACAGGTGCTCATATCAATAAGAAGACCCGGTATTTGCCTATCTGTGATCTATTGATTTCACTCATTAGCATGTCCTCCAGGTGTATCCATTTGCACATAAATGAATCAATCTTGTCATTCTTTATGGCAGAGTAGTACTCCATTTTATATTAAAATAACCATATCTTTATCCACTCTCCAGTTGATGGGCATTTAGGTTGTTTCCAAGACTGAGCTATCACAAACTGAGCTGCTATGAACAAGGGTGTACATCTGTTAACATTTTTAACAAATGCTGTAACACATCTGGACTTGGAGCTGTAAATGGAAAGGCTGAAACTCAAGACTCACCTTGAGTAAATTGAACAAAGGCACATACAGGCAAGCAGCATGACCAGGAATTGTGTACTCACTCAACATACCTGTGGCTGCAGATGCCTTAGTGCCTTCCTCTGAAACCTCCATCTTGGCCTTGTGGGTTGCTTCAGAAACATAAAAGCCATCCTGGCCTAACCTCAGGACATGACAAAAAGAGCAATTTGCTTAACATTTTTCTTTGTCTTTTAAGGATTTGTGTACATTTTAAAAGAACAACCTGTAAAATACTATCCAATACTACCTACTATGTAGCAAGGAGAAATTATTTAGAAAATTCCCACGTTTAATATTTTTATGCAACTTTCAAAACTCCACTTTGTTAAATTTAGTAACTCCCAAATTAAGTCAATTACTTTTCCATGTTTTTCAGCCATTTTCAAAACATTTCTAATTTATATTAAAATCTTAAGCCAGTACTAGAATCACTAGGCATGTTAAAAGGCAGGCTCAATAGCCCAGGAATCATTTTCAGCAATCTTCTGAATGATTTCCCTTGAATACTTTCTTGGACTGGCTGTAACAGCAGCTCTTAAATGATAAAGTCAGGTTCATAACATGGGCTTTAGGAGGCATGATTTGGTGTATTCAAATGTGTCTGATGTTGCATGACTGCATTCTGTGTATATTAGTTATGCAATTAACTTGCCTCATGGGCTTGAGTCTACAAAGAAAATGAAAGGTTGTAACTGATTATTCTATGCACCAACACTTTCAAAGATAAAAGCTTAACAAATAGGATTGTGAGTGCTAACTGACAGGAATGGACAGATTTTTAACCTTAAACGTTTTTAACAGTTCTCCAAAGATGAAATGGTTCTTAAGAATACAATAAAGAAAGCATCTTTAGAATTACAAGAAACTTAAAAAATTGTTCTTTTTTGTTCTTCATTTTATAGGGGGTGGGCGTTAATTCATCTGAAATTACACATCTGATAGCAGATTTTGGGATACAGTACGTAGGTTTTTGGACCCCAAACCCATTTCCACCTCAAACCTCCATCTTTAAGGAAGTGCACTAGTATAACACGAGAAAAGGATCTGTGGTTTTGATGTACTTCAAAGGTGCTTTATTTACTTTAGCATGCACATACAAGGAGGTGGCCCATGAATAAAATCTTCCCAGAATATAGAATATGTAACATTCTGTCCATCTTGTAATTAATATCAACACAAGATACTGTGATCTGACTATATTCACTCTGAGGAATAATTACAGTATCAGGGAGGGGATAGGAAAGGGTCAGTAAGGAAAAAAGTCTGGAAACAGTTACTTGGCATTAGCAATTGGCCTTTGAGGAAACAAATTTCTCTGTCAGTCAGCTCCTCCCACCATGCAGGATGGTCACTGTGTATTCCAGGCCAGCCTGGAACATGGAACTACATAAGGGTACTCTGTCTCAAAAAAAAAAAAAAAATGCCCCTCCTGGTAAATCATAGTACCAAAATTAAAATCAGCTTTATGGATAAAGCAGAGTTCTTTAACAATTGTGACAATATTTTACTGTCTGATTTCATTACTATCTTCAGGAAAATAGACTGGGTAATATACTGTCTTGAAATTGCAAGTGTATTTCATTTATGTAGATTTTTCTCCATCCGACTTCAGGAATGGTACAATAATTGACTTTTATTTAGTCAGCCTTAAGTTTGAATCCTACCCCAGCATCAGCATCCATACATTTTACCTTTTTAACAAAAGATCAACATTTGTGATAAAAACGAGACTTGACTGTGTTTGCGTTTTTCCTTTGATCTTGCATTACAAAATGCTTGCATTGTTTAAGTAGTTATTGAAATGTTATGCAATTAATGAAAACAGCCTAGAAATTTAGACTCGAAGGAGTTCTGGCCTTGTTCTCTGGTGCTGGCAGTAGCCTTGGGGCCACTGAAAGTCATACAACCTGGTTTCTCATGATGGTTTGCAAGTGCAATTCTGTAGAAAAGATTCCATGATTAATTGGAGATGTGGATTGATAAATTCTACACTTTTGCTTTGAGTAGGGAACTTCTCAGAGCTGTTGATTGCTAATATTCACAGAGAGTGTTTACAGAAGAAACAAATCATAATGTCCAACAATGAAACCTTCCACACCATCTCCTGTCCCCAGTTTGATTAACATTTCAGGAACGTACGTGGGGAAACTGGCCCACCATAAATCCATCTGTCCTGTATTACATTTTAGAATCCAAGACAAAATGTAGATTCTTCCTACCCTCCCTTCCAGCTCATCTCCATTCCTCTTCCATAACATCTACAGGTGCTTAGCTTTCTTCTTTATACTGTTCATTATTAAGGGCAAAATGATGTATTTATTTTAAGTACTTTTTTGCCTTACCTGTACTATAATGATTGGAACATGTGTGTGTGTGTGTGTGTGTGTGTGTGTGTGTGTTCAGTAAGTGTTGGATGAAATAGTCACCTCTCACAGTTTCTTTTTTTCATAAAACAAGCGACCTTAATGTTCTTTTTAAAAAATCTGGTCACTTTTATTAGAAAATGCTAGTTCTTGTGTAGAACCAAACAGCACAGCAGAGAAAAGTGCTTGGCAAGTTTCTGCCAAATGATTCAACTTTCCCAGCTACTTTGTTGGGGGAAGCCATTATTCTTTCAGTATGATCATCATACTTGCAAGATGCTTATGATTCTTCATAACTTGACATTGTGTGCACACAAGATATGTGAAATGTATGTCATTGTTTCTATGTTTCAGCCTCAGCTCATCAAATAGGACAAGTGTATCATTGTCTATTTCTTTTATCCTGCCAATAATTATCATTTACTTTTGGCACAGTTAGTGGCTTTTGAAGTTTATGCAGAACTTGATCCTAGCTTTTCTTTCTCAACTTGCCGCTTCCTTGTGAAAAGATGGTGTGTGAGAAAGCAGTAACCAACCCAAAAAGAAAAAGTGCTAAAAGAATCTAAGATACTCTGTAAACTTAAGTTGCCATTACTTGCTTTCCCTATTCCTCATCCCTAACCTTTCTGTAGTGTTCACCACACGGCTGGTGCAGTCTAAGTTAATTTATGTACTCTGGGTAGCTTGCTCATTGAAGTCATGGTACTAGAGGGCTTGTACTTTTACTGAGTAGAGATTGGAAAACGTTACCCACATATAAAATCAAAGAAAGAGATAATTCAGTTTTGAGTTTGTGTGCAAGGAGTATTTCCTAGACTGGGGGCATGGATCTGTATCAGTCTGCTGGCCCTGAAAGAAATTGGGCTTGCTTGACAAGAGTGTCTCTACTGACCCCTTTGGTGTGAGTGGCACTGGAATTACCCTGAAAAGCTTCCTCATATCTAGCGTTCAGGATACTGGGGGAATGGGGAATTATACCTTGGATTTAGCTGAGCCTTGAAATCATTTTGAATGAGTTCTTTAAGAAGGAAGCTAAATAATGCCGGGCGTGGTGGCTCCCACCTGTAATCCCAACACTTGGGAGGCAGAGGCAGGATGATTGCTGTGAGTTTGAGGCTTGACTGGGTTACATAGTGACCTCAGCGCAAGCCTGAACTACAAAGCAAGACCCTGTCTCCAAAAAAAAAAAAAAAAAAAGAAGAAGAAGGAAGACAAATGACTGAGCGCAGGGCAATTTATGTAAAAAGATTCTGAGCTTTGGAACCAAATGGAAAGTAAATGCCAATCCCTGTGTTCATTTGGCTTCAGTCAATAGCACAAAACTGCCTGAAACTCCTTGCTAACTGAAGGTGGTGAGACCAATTTTCTGGTTCCTTCTCCATACAACTCTACTCTTAATGCTGTACTATATATTAAAATCTTCTTGTTTCTACATTAAGAAGTGGGTACTTTGATCACCAGTGCCAGAAAGGGAAAAAAAATAAAACAAAAAATAAGTAGGTGAGTGATGGCTACTCTTGTTTTAGGAATGAGGAAACCTTTCTTGAGAGTCAGTGGCCTTGCCTCAAATCAAACTAGAAACCCACATTGTCATGAACTTGACTACTATCTTGATTAAAGAAGGGCACTAGAAACAGCACTTTAGTCACTGAATTTTTTCATAAAAAACCGTTACTAAAATTCTAGCCATTTCCAGCCATATGGTGTCTCCCAGTGACTCAGCTTCACTGTTGTGACAGCAAAGCAGCCACCAGGATCTGTAAATGAGTAAGATGGGTTGTTTCAATAATAAAAACAAGTGGTGACCATCTTTGCTGACTCTTGTTCTAGAGGTACAGAACTTTATGGGAAAAGATTAGAAGGCTACTGTGCTTTGTCAGTAGGAAACGTAGATACAAGCTTCATATCTGGCCTATGCAAGTTATTGGATTATTAAGTTACTACACAAGTTAGATCCCTGTACTTATATTTCTATTGGTTTGAACAAATATAAGTAGATTTGAAGTGCATTAGGAAAAAGGCAAGGTGCCCAAAAAGGTAGGCTTGTTAGATTTGGTCAGAGAGGGTTATGTCTTTACCAACAGAGGGAAGGGTTAAGCTCAGTCCCATTGTAGGACACAGAATTGATGGCATTAATTGATGGCATTAACTCAGTGCTGTTTGAGGATACAGAATTTATGTCCCTTCTAGCACATGAAGGGAGAAAGAAGAGTTTTAAAGGAAACACTTAAGAAGCTGTGCTGATTAATTGAACATAGTGGTGTGGAAGGGAAGGTCAAGAATGACCCCAAAGGTTGGTTGGTTTTTTCCTTGCTGGAGTTGGACACTGAACCCAAGGCAAAAACACTGCCACAGAGCTCCCGCAGCCTTGAGACGGGAGGCTTGGGTACTGTACAATAGGCCCCTCTGGCTGTGTTCTAGTCAACAAATAACTCCCAGTCAGTCTGGATGCATTTAAAGCCCATGTCAAGTCTTATCTTATTAAATCAAACTCCCATTGTTTTCTGTGATTACTTATGAAGAGAAATTGTGAACAAAGCTTTAGAAAACTTCTCTGACCCAACATTCAAAGTAGTGATTTCAGGTAAGGGAGAATGTTAAGGCCAACGAGAATGCCTGCTGCAGTGTCACGTCCACACAAATAATTTACCACTGAGAATGGAAACAAACCTGAGCTGGGCTCTCCTGGGAGGATTCTGGAATGCATGTGCTGGGATTCTACTCTTTTTTGTATTTGATGTAATTTCAGAACACAGAGAAGCATAACTCCTATTTGACTGTTAGCAGCACATTACCTGGAGACAGAAATTTAGTGCCAGTGTGGTAAGGGGAACAGTTTAGGGCAATGTTAGGAGAGCCTGAGTAATCTGAGGTAAGGAAATGGAAAGGTGAGGGGAGTTCAAGCTGTTCATTGGGAGAAGAGAGAGGAGGTACAGGAAGTGAAAAAGTGAGAGAAGACAGAAAGAAAGGGTGGCCATGAAGCTGGCTTAGTAGAGGTGAGGCAGAATGAAGAGTCTATTGCTGCACCTAAAGGTCTGAAGGAACATTCCTCTACCAAGTCCAGCTCACATTTGACATCAGAAACAATGCATTCTTATTTGAAGCAAAGGACTTTATTCTTGGACATAAGATTTGACTCTACCACTGAAGGATCTAACAGAAATAAAACGCTTTAATCAGTATAAAAACACTATCCCAAACATAATGTCAAACATCTTAGAAGGAGAATTGTTACCTGAAATTCCTTTCAAGTTAGCTTTGAGTGGGTCAAAAAGATTGGTGACTCCCCAAGACATTAAAATGCTTTTTAAGTTGAATTGATTTTGGATCCTAAATCTAAAAAAGCAAAAGCAAACCATCAACTTTCATATAGAGTGCCCACCTGATACACTGTCACACTCACCATGTAATGTGCAAAGTTCTAAGTTGGAAGACAAGGTCCCCTGAGATTCTGTCCCAGCCTTTCATCCATGTCCCAGTCTTTTCCCCATAAGTGCTGTATCCTGACTGACCTGACTCCCCAGAGGTCTTGTCCACCTCTCAGCTTGCACATGTTCTTCCTTTATGTCTCCCCTATTTTCCTTGCTTACCTTTGAGTGATTATCCTCAACTGATATCCCTCATCTTCTCTGCAGCTGTTTTGTGACCTTTAGTTCTTAAAGCCACATTAACACTTAAAGGTACAGACAGTTATGCTCCATATTACTAAACTAGCTCAGAAGAGAGGGAATCCTGTCCATTTTCTTTCAAAGAAATAATATTTAATGAGCATTATGTTGTTCAAGGGTATGAAAGAGCTTTATACAGGTAACCTTACTTCCTCATATAACCATGCTAGTAGTAGTCTCATGTTACAAGTGGGAAAACTGAGGTATCATGAATTAAGATACCTGCTCACCAGATAAATATCATGGTGGGCCTTGGTTCAACCCCTGGCTCTGCTTATCTGCACTTTGCTACCTCTTAATTCAGGTGGTACTACTACAGAAAATAAGTTGTGACTAATTGACAATTTAATAGAGTCTTGTTAATATCCTTATATTAAATGAGACATATTTTTGTGTTTACCTTGTGCCTTTGACACCCAGCAGAAGGAATGAAACCTTGGTTTTCTTGTATGCTTGTATGAGCAGAAAGTAGGCACATGCCACCTATACAGTATTTCCCAAGGGCATGGCATTTCAAAATTGACTGATGAAGTGTCCTTTAGAATGGGCTGCTGATATTATTAAGAAAGTTGAAAATGGACTTTAGATTTTTTTTTTCTGTAACCCATGCAGAACTTGCAAGAAAGTGAGAGTAGTGGACAAAACCATCCAATATCAAAGATATTCATAGCCATACAAGACAATGTAGCCAATATGTTAAACAAAAGCATCAGACTTTCTCATAAAAATATATTTTAGACTTCCAGAATACTTTGCATAAAAGCACATGCTTTCTCCAACTATGCTGACATTTTTCAAAAAAGTTTTGGATCACCTCTTTGGATATTTTCTTAGTTATTATAAGTATTCTTTTGAAAACTAAATACTAAAACATAGTAATAAAGAGTATAAAACTGAGAATACAGTGCCTGGCTTTTGAATCCTCACATAAGCTCTTATTAGCTGAGGAATTAGTTACTTTACCTCTGGGGAGAGTTAAATCACCCACATTCACCTCTATGTCTCATTTATGAAATGAACATAATAGGAGTATTTATAGAATTATAAAGATTAAATGAACAGAACAATGTTTGGCATACATTATACGTTTATTGTTATCATTGTGGTTTTCTTTTTGTTGCTCAGTAATATTCAGGAAGAGTAAAGGACTGTTTAAAGTCAAATGTAGTGGTTGTAGTGGATGATAAAGTAGAAGAATACCATTCTTAGTGAATTAAAGATATCAGCAAAAGGGCTGAGGATTTAGCTCAGTGGTTCTGGTGTCTGCCTGGCAAGCGTAAATTCTGAAGTTTGATCCCTGGTACCACACACCACAATGCTGGGAGTGGTGGCTCACGCCTGTCATTCCAACACTCGGGAGGCAGAGGCAGGAGTAGGAGGATTACTGTGAGTTTGAGAATAGCCTAGGCTACATAGTGCATTCAGGGACAGTGAGAACTACAAAGTGAGACCCTGTCTCAAAAAAACCCAAAAACAAACAAAACAAGCAAAAAAACTCCCAAAAAATCAGCAAAAGTGAGGTATGGCTACAAAAGATAAGAGTAATCTGCATGGATGGCTGTAAAGACAGTCCCAGAAGGAAGATTGAATAATAGCTTGAGTAGAAGAACAAAGGAACAAAACTATTTATTCTAAAACCATAGATTTTCACAAGAAAACCAAAGATTGTCACAAGAAAACTATGCTTTGTGAGTATAGATATAAAATCCTTAAGAAGCAAATTGAATCCACTATCATATAAATCCTATCACAACTAAATGAAACTTATTCTGGGATGCAGGGTGGGTTCAACATATGAAAATCAATGAAGATAACATATTAGTAGGCTAAAGGACAAAGGTCACACTATCGTCATAATAGATGCAGAAAAGGCTTTGAATAAAGTCCAGCACCTTTTCATGATTAAAAACAGACAGAGAGCCAGGCATGGTGGCTCATGCCTGTAATCCCAGCACTTGGGAGGCAGAGGCAGGAGGATTGCTGAGTTTGAGACCAGCCTGGACTACAGAATGAGCTCAGGGCCAGCCTGAACTACAAAGTGAGACCTTGTCTAAGGAAAAAAAAAAAAACAGGCAGAGAGACACCAAATAATCAGCTTGGGATATGAGGTAATTTATTCTACTTGATAAACTGTATCTATTAAAAACCCCTGCAATG